>JADDOH010003905.1:0-290993 GCA_016648135.1 Agrypnia vestita
CGTAGGCACACACAAATAAAAAATAAACAATTACATATAAAGAAAAACATTTTTCAAACATTTCCCATATCTGTGTATTTCAAATACCACACGACATCAATCCTTTACCCGCAACACTTTGAGTCGAAATTCCGCGTACACAAGTGCTCGAGTGACGTCATATCGGGCGGGGTGTATAGAACATGTGATAATTACCCTTAGTACAATAATTGTTTTTAAAGGGTGAATCATGATTTCAACCCTGCGAAAACAGTGAAGCAAAAAATAGTTTTTATTCAATATTATATTAATGGTTATTATATTTAATTGTCGCATCTCGATCGAGAATGGTCGCAACCTTCATTCAACTGCCTTTGTACAAGTAAATAAGAAACCTTATTTATAAAATTAAGGTCAAAATAAAAATAATATACATGAGAAACCTTATTTATAAAATTTATGGTAAAAATAAAAATAAAATATTATAGAACACAAGACTCGAATTTTCATGACTCCCATTTACTTCTAAAGTATGGTTTTTCGTTAATTATACTATCGCCATAAAAATGAAACACCTTCTGTTAAATCAGTGTTATAAATTCGTTTAAAAATCTGCCGTCTCCGACTTTGGCCGATTTAATTCGAGTAAAAGAGATAGAAACAATAGTATGTGATACCTACAGTTTTTTTAAACATTTTTAACGGAATAGGTACTAGGTAAAAATTACATAAACAATATACCATTTATTTCTAATGAAACCAATATCGCAATTACAAATTTCTTCATCCTGCTCTTGCAACATGCATTACATTCAGAGTATTAATGCAACGCGATCATGTACGAAATGGGAACATTATCGCAGCGCAGCGATAAAGCAGATTCATTCTCGGATGCAGCACCGATCAGCTCAGTTGCATGCGGTAGCGAATTAATTCGCAAAACATTGACCGCCCGCATAAATGTATCCGGTATGCATGTGCATCCGGTTTTAATGTTTCTCTCGCCACTATTTAATGGCTCTCGCCACAGACTTCTAAATCATACACATTCGTTACATTAAAACTTACATTATCGTATTATAAAAACGGAACATTTTTTTTAAAGATTCGACTTATTTCTGACGAGTTTCGACTCCGCTTCAAATACCATTGTTAATGCAATACTTATCCAAATTACAATTATGCAATCGCATAATTATAACTGAGACTCAGTTCTTACCTATAAGTACCTACCTATGTCTTTCTTAATCTTCTTCTTCTTTTTCTTCTTCTTCTTCTTCTTTCTCTTTTAGTAGATCTGTTAATCTGTGCTACAGAAAACTACGCCTCCTGGGAAGACGAGGTCCAGATATCCCTCCATCTTTTCGGTGGTCTTCCCGGTAGGCGTCGTCCAGAAGGGATTTCATTCGCTGCTGTATGCACGAGTCTGTCACTGTCCATTCTAGTTACGTGATCCCGCCAGAATCTCCTTCTGGAACTAATCCATCTTGCTATGTCCTCTATTTTGCAAGTTTTCCTTATGTCTTCATTTCAGACGCGGTCACGTAGAGTTTTTCCAGTAATGGATGTCAGCATCTTCATTCCATTGTTCTGACGAGTCCTTTGGTGCGGACAGTGTTAGCCCGCGTCTCTACAGCGTATGTCGTAATAAGTCGCATGCATGTCTTGTATGTTTTGACCTTACTTTCAATATGCGCATTTTTTTTTCTCCAGACCAAAGTCTTGAGACACCCTGATACGGCTGATGCTCTGTTAACTTGCTCTTGGACTTCGGTATACAGATCGCTATGGCTTCAGATTTCTACACCTAAATATCTGAAACTCATGAATTGTTCCATAGGCTTATTATCAATACTCAGCTTACATCTAGTTGGTTGTTTTAATATTGCCTAACTTTTAGTTTTGCTGATGATACCTTCTAAATCACTTGTTACATTTGACAAACTCCAATTATTTATATATCATCATTATTATCATCATTTTCTATCCACGCGTGTCTGTCATTTTTTACATCCATTATTATTCTCTGCAATTGGTTCTGGAAGTATTAATTAATTAATTAATTAAAATTCTGTCATATCTCGGCAACAGTATTGTTTGACAAACACTTGTAAATAGTAGAATGTAGAGCCGAGAAAGTGTTTTCTCTGTCAGAATTCCAGCTGCATAATGTACTCCGTAAAAAAAAAAATCAGAAATCTATCCTTGTTTATCAACCCCTTTGAAAACGAGCCTATTTTTTGAAACACCTGGTCCATCGCAAGATTCCTCCGCATTTAAATATTATTTTTCAACACCCCAAAAATATCGTATAACATTTTTTTCATCTAAATATCTTCTTACACTTTCACTACGGTCGATACATTCAAAGGAGTCTGGATGATAATATTTGCGTGACACCTCCTTTAGTAAAAGGACATCCCTTTTGTTACTGAAAAAAGTTTTGGGATAAGTGAAAGTTTTTCAAAGTTCAAGGATAAAAAGGATTCCTTGCATTCGTTTGCGACCACAACTTTTAAGAGACACTTTTTTAATAATCATTCTTAATAAGTTCATTAAATAATATTTTAAAAAGCGTACTTCGCCTCTTTATTTATTTTTTAATATAACCGAACCCGGAATACGTGTCGCAACTATGTTCTTACTATTTTCAAACTAAGCTAAACACTTGTGCTATGAAAATAGGTCTAACTTGCTGGTGTCCTGGAATGGGGCTCGAACCACCAACCAGCTACTCCATCTACGTTATTAGCTAACTAGGTGTAACCGGTCAAAAATGATGGTTCTTTAACATGTCGGTTCTTTAAGAATAAGTTTTTATTTTATTTATAAAAAAGAAAAAATTACGGACGTCACACGAAGTTACGACGGGCGGATAGACGGACTGATGGACCGACTGATAACGAAATTATATAATTGGGATTATATTACATTATTATAGAAAGAATACTATTAAATACGAATATTTATGCTATTTTTATTTTTTTATTCATTTTTGGTGAAGTATTTTTATTTTACAACTTAATAGCTTTACTGCCAATTTTCACTAACAAAAAATATACTGTCTGGTAGCTAGTAGCAAAAACTTAGGGAAAGATTTCCTCGTTCGATTTTGAATAGAAAATATTATTTACACTTTGGATGAAATGTCAACGGTTAAAGATATAAGCAACATCAAAGTTTGCATTTTTTTTTCAATATTTCCGAATTATCTTGTGTAAAACATTACAATATTATGAAATTTACGTGTATCGAATATATAAAATTCATTCCCTTTGACAACAAGTAAGTAGATCCACAGACGTATAAGTTTGGTTCTGTAGGATCCATAGACAATTGAATCCGCCTGATTGCGGATTTGACGCGACCGAAGAGTGTTTGATGTGGCGCCGCGTGTGTGTGTGGCGCCGGCCTAATACATAGTTCTCTGAAAGACGGAAGATCTGCGTAGTGTGGTGCCGGCCTAATACATAGTTCTCTGAAAGACGGAAGATCCGCGTAGTGTGGTGCCGGCCTAATACATAGTTCTCTGAAGACGGAAGATCCGCGTAGTATGGTGCCGGCCTAATACATAGTTCTCTGAAAGACGGAAGATCTGCGTAGTGTGGTGCCGGCCTAATACATAGTTCTCTGAAGACGGAAGATCCGCGTAGTATGGTGCCGGCCTAATACATAGTTCTCTGAAAGACGGAAGATCCGCGTAGTGTGGTGCCGGCCTAATACATAGTTCTCTGAAGACGGAAGATCTGCGTAGTGTGGTGCCGGCCTAATACATAGTTCTCTGAAGACGGAAGATCCGCGTAGTGTGGTGCCGGCCTAATACATAGTTCTCTGAAGACGGAAGATCCGCGTAGTATGGTGCCGGCCTAATACATAGTTCTCTGAAAGACGGAAGATCCGCGTAGTGTGGTGCCGGCCTAATACATAGTTCTCTGAAGACGGAAGATCCGCGTAGTATGGTGCCGGCCTAATACATAGTTCTCTGGAAGTCTTATAAAATGTCAGAAATATTTCATTTTCTGAATTTTTATTGCACAAAAACTGTATGTATTTAATGATAATATTTTACGTAGGCATATATATATATATATATATATTGTCACATCGAGATGCAAACAAGCGAGAAGGCCACGCGAAAAAGGGATAAAATCATGAGTACCGAGGTCGGCGACAGAAGTTAGCCCCTGACCTCACAAAGGGTGTGAAATGAAAATGCCATTTGAGGATCACCTATGCAGGGGTGCTTTGCAGGGATGAATTAGCTTTGAACGTATTAACCCTTAAAAATGTCAAATATAACAGGATAAAAAAAAATTCTAAGTCAGTAAATTTATTAAATCAATAACACAATTTAATTTTTTAACATCAGATGTGTTTTAAAGAAGGCTCTCTCTGAAAATAATGTAGAAAGACATGTATATATGCGTGTGTGGTATGACACGTGTCTGACATAAATAAAGTAGTGTTTTTTTCATTGGGACGGGGTTCTTTTCACCAGCATGTTGAATAAAAGGAGGAAAAAATATACAAAATGGTATAAAAATAAAAATTTTCAGGTCTCAGGAGGTCTCACAAAAAAAAAACTTAAAAACAAGTGTTTTTATTTCCGTATGTGTGATTATGGAGTTCTATAAACATACATCCGAAGCAACAAATTGTTTTAATTGTTTTTAATTTATGACTTTAAATTTCACTATGTTTTTAATTATTTATATTGTAAATTAAAAATGCTTATATTGTAATATTTTGATGGAAATACGGCAAACAAGCTTATTATAAAGGTAAAATATGACCTCAAGTATCCAAAACCATAAAAAAAGTATGGATTTAGCTTAGTGGGGCAGCGAACATCAATTATGTGTTTGCCCATCAAATCATTCAATACAATGAGTATTAATAATTTTTGATTATCGATCTACATTTATCAGACTTTAGGTCCAAATTTCAATGAAAATATTAATAAAATTATCAATTTAAAAATCTGCACTGAAAACAATTTATAACCGACTGACGTTCTCCAAAATCCAGGACTGTTTCATTATTTCTCTGTCTATCTATCTGCAACTCGCATCCTTTGACGCCGAATCCCCACTTCCTTTGTGCTTCCGGCCTAATTTGCATAGCACATGTCCGGAAGTGCAGGGAATACCCGAAACACCGTGGTACGTACGTGTGACATTCGATCCTCTGTCGAAAGGCGGATCAAAATATATCACAGCTATCCCAGCACAATGGGGATGGGTTAGAAAATTTGCATAGATAAAAAATTGATGCGTATCTTCTGGGACTCTCAATGACCTTTTAATGGTTGCCTAACAGCGCGAATGCCTTAAAAATTATTTTTATGCCTACCCCTAAAACATATCGAATGCTTAGTTTTTTTTTTTACTTTTAATGTTAATTATTTAAACGAATCGCATTTGCGAAACATCATTGTAAATGATTCTTCTGGTAGGCTGTAGCCTACCAGAAGAAAAATGACTACAAAAAGCAATAAAATATTATTGAACATATATCTACTAGGATACGCCTGAAAATCGGTATTTTCAATTTTAAATCCTAGCTAACTTTAATATTGTTAAAACTCCACATTAAAAAAGTAGAATATAGAGGTATCATTACCAGTTGCGAAATCTATGTATTCAAACTAGTTAATGAGAAAAACAATAGATGTCTTTAGCATAGACCATTAAATATACGAAATATTCCTTGATTTCGAACATATATAGGCAACTTTCTAAAATTTGGTATAGACGTACCACTATAACCTAGGCGTGCGAGGGAGGGCGTCGCTGTCGCGTAACAGGAGTTGTCAGGGTATAAATTTATTACACAATACATAATGTACAGAACGTCCGGTGGCCGGTGTCGTATTGAATAAAGGTATTTGGTCTGGCGATACTAAAGAAACCATGCAGTAATGGCGGCCGTTCTACCTGTCAAACTGTCAGACGGTAATATCGGTCCATTATTCGCTTTTTCAGCTTCGAAAAACTTTAATACTTCATTGGCAATTGTTCTTGCACCATCCCGGACTGTTTAGGATGTTTTGGATATAATAATTCAGTGTATATTGGTAATCAAGATGACACAGCTCGCGTTCAAAGACGAGAATGAACTGAATGACAGGGCGAGGGGTTACCGCCGGGTGCGGGCGGGGCGGATTTTAGTTCAAAATTCGCCGCACGCCAAGTTACGTTGGGCAAGCAATAATGTGTGGATGTTCTTACGATAGAATTGGTGAATGTTGCATTGTGTAGAGTTATCACTTAAAACAGCTCGTACAGGTTATAAGCCCTGAGCCATCGTATAACAGACTTCCATCCACGTTTCTCATATCTAAATAGCTTCGTCTCTGTGAGATTCTAAGTTAAGTTGTTATTTAAATTAAAAATATTATATTTGTGTATTATATGTATTAAGTAGGTATACCTAGTATACCAACTTAATACATATAATATATTATACAAGTAGTAATAGTAGTATACCTATTCCCATACAATAAAATGATTTAAGAAAATGACAAATGCCACCCGTATAATTCAAATAAATAAGAATTAACAAAGGTCGAATTGAAGATATTCGAATAAACGAGGTAATAATCAACAATTTATGAGATAGTTTACTGAACGGGGTACGAATTTTAGGTATAAAGAGGAATGAGACCTAAAAATGATATATTAGGAATATGCTGATCTATTCATTATTTTTATTAAATATTATTAAATTACAGCAGATGGTTTGTCACATCGAATGAATGGGGAAAGAATGGTAACAAAGATATATGATGACAGGGGATGGTGCCAAAAAGAGAAGGCGTCCCCGTGAAAGACGTGATACGATCAGGTTAACCCGACACTGAAAGATGGTCCTATTAGGAGCTTCAGCAATCGTAGAGCAAAGAGGAATGATAAGTAAGTAAGCTTGATATGAACTTTACCAGATGTGAATTAATTATAAAAAAACAAAGTAGGTACTATTTCAGTTTTAAAATTAAATGTTAAATTATAAAGTAAGTATATTTATTACTTAATAAGAATTATTCCTTTGGCATGTTCATCAAATGATGCATTTTGTATTGTGAAGTATTCACCGCTGGTTAAGCAGGTCTCGGTTGAAAATGTGTCCCAGAAGAATTTGCATACAAAATCGAAAGCGATTCAATGCAACGCCGAATTAAATACCATAAATCCCAAAAAGTGACAATCCTGAGATTTCGGCTGCTGTGTGCATCGATTCATCTGATGCGCTTTCATAATCAAATGAGATGCATTTATCTCGGCCCGCGTGAATGCAATAATGTCGCGGGGAACTAGAATACCTCCTCGCGCTCGGCATCTGTCTAGGACCTTCGACTAAGGGTTGAATGAATGCCCCAACCCTTAAGACGTGCGTCAACCCTTCAGGGCGGTATCGAATCGCCTACGTAAATTCTGTGCGATAGAATTCAGAATGTAAAGATGAATTTGGTTTTACAAAATTTTAAATTAATTGAGATTTTCTATGTAAGTACTTGATTTTAATGTTTTTTTCAATCCTCTTCATTATTTAATCGTTATAAAAAGTTTTATTTTAAATTTGACAAATCACTTATTTTGTACAAGTCTTTATTTTACATTTTATGATAATTATTAACATATATTATATGAGACAAGTGTTGAAGGTAGCAAGAACAGAGGGCGTTCTCGAAAGACCTGGCTAAACCGAATATTGGAGGATGGCCCCGTTAAAAGCTTCATTAATCGAAGAGTGTGCGTGAGATGATTTATGAATGTGGTCGAAGCAAAAGTGGTGTGTCACGATAGAAAAGTGTGGCATTCTATCATCTTTGTGTCTGTGAGAAAACGGAGTCTTGGCTAAGTTATTTAGTTAGGAGAATAAGGTACCTACACTTTTTATAGTTGAGAAATTAGACGCATTATAGAAAATATTTTTAATGTTCTGGTATGATTATATTTAAAAAAAATTTTTTGAATAATAGAATACGTATCACATCAATATTCTTAATATTTTCATAAACTATTCTAAATCCCTATACTACGAAAAATAAATAATAAATAAAACTTGCTGGTATGGAATGAGGCTAGAGCCCGCTACCACTGGATCACTAGACAGATGTTTTAATCACTTGACCAACAAGAACATCAAAATTATAGCGACATAATTATCGCATAAATCTATAGTGCGTCGGGTCCAGGGTCATCAAAGTCTATCAGGTGACACGCAAGAGGTCTCTACGTAAGCGAGTATTACGAAATAAGTTAATAGTAAGCATGTACTATATAGGTACACGTTTAACTATGTAGATAAAAAAAATTGCTTCAGAACTGAGCCTGAGTGATGATGAATATATCAAGATGAGCATCACTGGACCAGATTTACTATTTACCATCACGCCCTTTTTCCTGCTGGGGTAGGCTCATGACATTTGAGACTGAGTTTCATTGCATTTTAAATATTTCTCTACACGAGTTTCGAGAGTATTAGAATCTCTCATCGACAGGTGAACAAAAACTATAATAATGTGCACTTTCGGGCGACCCCCGTCAGGAACGAAGTTCCTTATGCCTATTCTACAATTCCAAAAGTAATTGGATATGGAGATCTGGATTGTGTAAATTTGTATATTTTCGTTACCCAAGGAAACGTTACGTTGAAGTTGTTTTTCGATTTTTTTTTCTCTTTCGGTACTCTTTTTGACGCTAACTTTTTTTTTAATCAATTTATTTTCCACGTAATTTTTTTCGAAAATCGCTAGCCCCACAAAACGTCTTAAAGAGACGTTTGCCTGCAGGTTTCATTTTTATAATTTATATTACAATACTATTACATTTACATTTTCAAAATTAATATTATAATATTATTACATTTATTTTCTGGACATCACAAATTAAAAATTACATGATACACAACAATTTCACATGATACACTTCAATTCATACATTTGTTCATAGATAGGCCATGTCGGTTGACATCAACTACCTTCTGAATTTCACCATCGATTTTGGAGTCGACAGGTATGTTGGAAGGCGCCTTGTAGATTATTCAATAGCATGGGCACCAAATATTCTAGTGTTCTCATTCCATACTTGTTTATACTCTCACAACAATCAAAGCTTGATTTTTAGAACATATTGTATTTCTGGTATAAGCAACCACCCTCTTGTATATTTCACATTAGTGATTTTCTTTAATCGGTAGAAATAGTATTAATCCATGAACTGGCAAAATATTGACCGTTGTATACACTAATTTAATATTTTATCTTTGATTTACACATATGTACATACTTGTTGCAGTTTCCATTTCTCGAATCTTCATTGCAAAATTGCAATAATGAAACAATGTAACTCTCTTATGATTTAAAACAAAATTATGTTATGATGCTCGTCTACTCGAATCTCGATACTCGCACGCACACACACACTCATATATAATAGAAAGAGAGAGAGAGAGAGAGAGAGAGAGAGAGAGAGAGAGAGAGAGAGAAAGTCGCATGGAGGGGGCACATCGCTTTTTCCTTACGTGACGATTTCAACCAGTCTTCCAAAAACCTCACCTGTCGGATTCTGATGGTACTCTATAAACTCGAGTAGTAAAATATAAAAAATATTATTAAACTCAAGTAGAGACACATAGATTATGAAAAGAAAGCATTTGTTTTTTTAGACAGGCAGGAGCGCACTATTAGTATTGGCATCACGCGTAAATGTATCACAGCCTTCGACGCAGCTCACCCCAAATAAAAATATGATAATGCACCCCTCGAAAGGTCAGGTTTACGACCATGAAATCGCTACTAATCCTGCGACGCTCCATCGACCCCACCATGAACTGCGATGTTGATGTCTTCACAATGCCCAAAACGTTTTGCATAAATCCCGATTCGGAATTTTAAAAATTGCAAATTTCATTGCAGTTGTAGGTAATACACACAGCGACATGTCTCAAAGCGCCGCTGCAATATAACTGAATTGTCGTAAATATTTTCTATATTCAAGAACACATTCATATTTGTGAAGTTGTAATTTTTCAGAACAAAGTTCTGTGAAATTTTTAAAATCAAATTAATTAATCAATTTGAAAGACGTACAGAAAAATCTAATTCACCAAAAAATATTAGGTT
Source organism: Agrypnia vestita (assembly GCA_016648135.1). Taxonomy (NCBI): domain Eukaryota; kingdom Metazoa; phylum Arthropoda; class Insecta; order Trichoptera; family Phryganeidae; genus Agrypnia; species Agrypnia vestita. Next base: position 10,106 of record JADDOH010003905.1, read on the forward strand.
ACTACTGGGAACCCAGGTCACCTCTTTTCCGGGGCCGGATATATTCACGGAAACATAGAGGGTTGCTATAGCTTAGTGGTCAGAGCACCGGCCCCGAAAAGGAGGTGACCTGGGTTCGAATCCCAGTAGTAACCTAATATTTTTTCGTGAATTAGATTTTTCTGTATGTCTTTCTAATTGATTAATTAATCTGGTAAATATTTTCATTTTTGCCCTGTAAATAATGCACGCATAGCAATAAACATTTGCCTAAACTAAAAGATTTTTCAAGGGTTTTCGAATGTTTCGAAGGTTTAAACGGTTTAAGAATGTTTTACAGAGATCTGGAAACCGGTAGAATAAGTGAAGTTGTTTCAACACAACCATGAGGGTTTTTATCGTAGGCAGTAGTAGGTAGGTACTAATCGCATTGTTTAAACACGTATGGACAAAATAAAAATATAAAATATATAAAAAGTGTACATTCCGCGTATTCAAACTACCTTAGCGCCCCTTTTTAACTGTGTGACTACTTAAACTGATTTACATTCTTAATATTTTTAATATTTAAAACATTAACTTTGTGGTCAGACGTTATAACAAAATGGTATTTATATTAGTATGTTACCACTAAAAAAAATTTTTTCCGGTTTCAAGACGTAATATTCGTCAGGACAACCACCATACTGGTTGTCGTGACGAAGAGACGGGTCACGTCTCGAAACCGGTAGACAAAAAAGTAATTTTTAGTGGTTATATAAATAATATTTTATTGATCTAAATTCGTTTCTATTTTTTCCAATTAATTTATTATTTTTATTTAAAACTTTGTAACTTACACCTAGTTTGATGTCTAATCAATCAATCACGGTATTAAAAATGACGCCACCGATATTAACCCTAGTGATAGACCCTGCTATGGTATCCGAAACGTTGACCAGAGAGCTCATGAGTTATAAAATATTGTGTATAATTAAAATACGTCATTTAGCAACCCTCTTTCACTATTTCCATTAAATACAAGGCTAATTTTTTTCCATACATTTCCACTGATGAATCTTTTGCTAGAACATATAGTTTTTCATTATTACAATATAATAGTAGGTAGGTATATACATAGATTTGTTTTACTTTTAATTATTTTATGGATAGGGATCGTAATATTAATAATCATTTGTCAATGCCCTTCATCAGCTGAAACTAGTTGGTGAAGAAAATAAATTTTGGTATATGGTTATTGGTATTTTTATATTTTTTTTTATTTACGCTTCAATAGGACAAGTGGCCCAATTACACCCAAACACACTCAGGCTTGAGAAAATCATACAGATTAATTGTGACCTCACCGGGAACCGAACCCGGAACCCTCGGTGTGAGAAGCCAGTGTCATGCCATGTGGAACTGACTAAACTATCCCGGAATATTCCAGAAGCGACGGATAATTATAAATACCCGGCGGTGTCTTGCGAGTGAGTGACGTATCTGCGAGTACACAGATAAAAGTGAACCAGTGTGACCAAGCGACAGATATTCGGCGCAAATGGATACTTACGCGCGAAACGGAGCAGAACTATCTAGCGAAAGACAAAAATGCAGCGAAGATTCTAAAGTTGTAAATAAGTCCGAACTTTGTTCTAGAAACAAATAGTTTGAATTTAAGTTTGTGTTTCATTTACCTCCCACAGCCACGATACCGTGACATGGACAAAAAGTACGGAAAGTTTTAAAAATGATTTAATACTTATTATTGTCGATGTATCAAATTCATATTTATTTTAAACAACAATACCCTGCTCGCGGTGTACATAACCGATACTATGCGTCAATAGGGTCAAGTGTGTTACATTACTCGTTTCTTTCTCGAAGATATTTCTAACGCACACCAATGTTTATATCGATACAAAACACATTCTTGGAGTGCCACTAGCAAAAAATCAACTCGCGTATTGAATCATAATACATATCTCCTTTTAACATAATTATATCAAGTAGGTAGGTACCTATACGCTTTCGTAGTCCAAAATAATCTCATACTTAAATCAAAATTGTTAGTTATTTTTGCATAATTAAATTGATTGCATTAAATGCACCGTATTATTTGTTATCGAATATTGCTTGGGTCTCAAAATGCAAATTAAGTAACTAACTAGTTTCATAAAATAAATCGGACCAAATTACAAAGGGCCCGTCGCAACAGCTGTTATACCTGTGATTCTGATTAATAAAACTTGTATAATTATTCTGATCGCGTTTGGGAATCGAATCCGGTTCTTCGGATTGAGGAGCTGTATTGATTTTCATCTCGTCCGTGGGAATGCAACGGGGTTAACCAATTTGCATCTTTCTGTTGTGAATTTCCGATATGCTAATACACCCCCCTGCCCCTCACCCCCGAAGGGGTTGCTAGCAAGGACGAAAGACCAAACACTCCTAGGCCTGCATTATTAGATTACCTGTTGTGGCTTGGAAACTACTCGAAAAAGGCAGCTTTTTAAATTTTAAAGACAATTAAATCTAGATAATTATTGGTAGCGGTAATTTTTACTAACGACGCGATATGCAGACAGAATTTTGAAATAAACTGTAGATACTTAACTTGAGTTCAGTTGAGTAACACCGTGAACTCTTTTATTTTAGGAAATTACAAAAAACTATTTTTTAATCTTATTTATGACAAGAATAATTTATTAAATAAAAAAAACTAATAGAAAAGGGAGTTAAAAATAAAACATTCAACCAACATGACGTAGGTATATGAAACTTTTATCTTTTGAGTTATTTTACTTTTAAAATGGACTTGAGTACATTTTGAAACCAGACAATGGATTCAGGTTGCTTTTGACATGTGAGCATTTGTATTAAGTTTGTTTATAAATCGCAAAGAAATAAATATATTTATAGTTTTATCAGGAATGTAGTGAAATAATATTATTAATAAGTTAAGAGTGTAAAATAAAATTAAAAAATGTATAATTTTTTATTATCTATGAAGATATTAATTATTTATTTTGGTATGTTTTGAACTCGAGCTGATTTTTAACAAGAAATAACTTCGAATCGATATTTGTTTTGATAGTTAACTCATATTTAAAATGTATGAATAAACATAGAGAATGTACTGACATTCAAAGCTAAACAAAACAATAATGGTGTTTGTAAATATTTTGATAATTAACGACTCATATGTGTTGCAGCTATAGCAAATTTTTAGTGAATATATATTTTCACTGCTTTAAATATATTTTACCAGTACAGACAGTAAAAATGTGGCAGATAATGAATTCACAGTTTCGCTGAGTATCGGTAAATTTAGGTATATTTTCTTAAATCTATTTTTTCTGCTGGCAAGTATATTGACTTTTGATATTTGATGTGATATAAATCTACTAGTGAAAATGTGCTTGGACAGATGAGACCGTGCTTTGTTATAACTTAACCAAAATGCCAGTTAATATACATATATTTTCACGATGTGCTATCAACGTAACATATAGGTATCTACACAAAATCATATAAATGTCCTAATAGCGGTGGTTATACATTGTAATATTTTTCTTAAACTCTCCCCCAGAAAATTTGAAATTAACTATAGACTTTCGTGCGTAAACAGTGGTTAAATAATCACAGGGAACGTTGCTTATATTATAAAATAACTAGTGTTTATTGACAAAAATGTTTTATTTTTTACAGTTTTAAAGTCCTTTTTTCTGCAGCATGGCAAATAAATTCGGTACATACTTTTTTATCTAAAAAAATGTATTTGACCGCTTCAAAAATGTATCCCAAAGAAAAAAAAAACAAATCATTTCCTCTGCGAAATCAACCCCTAGGTAGATAAAACTTCGAAAAGCGACCGCCACTGCCATCTAGCGGAGGGAAGAACGTCACTTCTCGTGGGAAAATTCGAGTCGTATGGAAAATTGCGAAGTGTGTTGTTGATAGAAAGTCTAGTTATTAAGATAATTTATAACCTGTTGTTTTATTAAATATTTTTAATTATTTGTTTATTTTTAATAACATTTAATCACTTGTTTTAAAATTTTATTTCAATACATAATTTTTATGTGTGAAATTTTTTAGTAATTCTATTTTGTGTAGGTACGTTGATTCTTTTATTACTATATAATAATTAGTTAGTCAACTTGACTACTGCAATGATTTGACATTAATATATTTATGGAGAAGGTCCTAATATCTCATTTTAAAGTGGAATGAAATTAAAATGATCGATTCACACTTTAAATTAAAATATGCATGGATCAAAAAAACTCGTATTAAATAGATGGAACCTACATCTGTTTACTTACCTCTAGTAAAATGTATTTTTGGTAATATGTGCATAAACTCTAAGACACAATTGAAAACGCTTTGTATCGCAGTATCCATTTGGTGTTTAGACCAGAACATCAAGCTGATTCACATATTCAATAAATAAATGTAGATATATTGTCGAATCTTTACAAATGAAATTAATCTTATTTTGACGTGGTATCTTCTATTTTTACTGATATTTTTTAAAATACGTTTATTTTCGACACGATGTCTTTTGACACGAAGATATTGGTCTTTTCATATGAGCTTGCAATTGAGTTAGTGTGGGTACAGTGCGTAATACGCGCATTGTTTCGTTGTGTTAAGCTTACGGATACGCCCCTCTCGTATTCGTAAACTTAATACAACGTACCCACACTAACTCAATTGCAAGCTTATTTGAAAAGACCTCTTAATGTAATTATTTGTTGGGCTCTCTGTCAAGCAAATTATCAACATCGCTCATTTTTTTTTTCTTGTTGATCGTTTCAGATTTTGGCTAATAGGTAGGTACCTACCTATGATCGGTGATATCTTTTAAGTGTCCTAATTAAGATAAGTAAGTCCATACTTAAATGCACATAACAAGAATTTCAACGAAATAAAATTTTATCTTACCTATATTCATATCTGAATTATTACCGTATGTATTAATAAGATTTCAATATTATACCATAATATGTTTTGTATTTATCTCGTGCTTTAATTTACTGAATACACATGCCTGATTTTATGGATTTTTTTAAGGTTGCTTTTTGTGTAATGTTAAATTTTATTATTTTTTATTTGGATTAGGTAGGTTCCTACCTACTTGTAGAACATTTTATATGAAGATCCCTGGAAAAGTTTATATTATTTACTAGTATCAAAAATATCTACCTAATTTCCAAATTCCATTACATTTTTAATATTATTTATGTACCTAATAGTATTAGAAATATGATGATTTTGATTTCGTTTATGGAATAGAATGCGTTTTAATATGAATAAACACATTTAGTGTCGGTTGATTAATTTTTTGGAATATAATTAAATTTTTATTTTACATATGGTACCTACCTACCTACCCCAAGTGCAAGATTATCCAAAAAGACCCTTCCATAAAAAACATTTACCTAAGTGTTGAAAATGTCACATTTTTGTACATTGTTCTACTTCGTAACAAAAAATCGTGCTTGTATGACATTATATCACTGTTTTACAACGATTTTGATTCGATACATTTTTCCTTAAATTGAGTGCAAGAATGTCCCTTTTAAAATGCTGTTGTTTTGTTATAAGAAATATGAAAACAATGATGTTATTTTTGTAAGATTAATGCAAAAGAATCAATTGTAATGCTTTCAATAAAAACGGTTTGAATTACGAACCATAAAAAACCATAAATCTCAGAATGTATTTTTCGAAAATGTGATAGAGTGCACTCGGACTGAATATGGATCTATCTTTCATATATTATACATATCATGCTTTGCTTAGTATTTCTGTGTTTGTTTAATCCATTATTTCTATATCATGGATATTTCTCTTTTGGTATGCATGTAACGTTTTCTTGCCTTATTTATCCTTAATGTAAGAATTCTTCTTTGTATTGATATCTTTATATTTGAATAGTTAACGCGATAGATTTGACAACCATTTTCTTGTTATCGCATATTTTCTCTGTGTGTGTATGACATGTGCGAAAATTGTTCGTACGAATTTGTCGCCTAATTTAAAATTGTCAGATAAATGTGGAGCGTGATCATTTTTGTCACACACGCCACAATTGTAAATCGATTGATTTTTACACGAGGCAGGTAGCGGATGCGCGGAAAAGCTGTCCATCTTCGGCGGCCGCGGTACTTCCTCGCCAGAGCCTCCGGACTAATATCTCATCTCGGCGTTCGGTGTCTCGAACAAAATCACCCGATTGGCCCGCCCCCCACCCGGGCGGCGAGCGAGAGGGCGCGACGGGCGGCGGCGCGCGCGCGAGCGGGAGGCCGCACTTTTAAAAGTGGAATACAAAAGAGACGGAGCGGTCCACCTTGAAAAAAAGAGACACACGCGCCGGAGCGGGACGGCGGCGCGGCGCCGCGCGGCGGAGCGAGACGGCGGAGCGGCGCTAGTAGCGGGCGCGGCCGCCGGGCGGCGCTAGGCGGCGGGCCCGGGGGCGGGGCCCGCGCGGCCAGGGTGGGGGCGGCTCGCGGGCCGAGCAGTCGCGGGGTAGCCGCCGCATCGCGAGCATCGCTGCGTGGCCCTCCGCCCTGGGAGCATCTCCGCGAGGTCACGATCCCTCGCCCTCTGGTGACACACCGCGGAGGCTGCGGCGCGGCTGGACGTTCGATTTACGAAAAGTGCGCCTTTTGTCAAATCGGTGTGACGGGGGCCGTCCTTGGGACACTAATTTTTTTTTCGACCGTTTTATTTTTTTGTGTTTTTCGCGTCCAGTGTCGAACCGTACAAGCGAATCGCCTGTGTTTTGTGACAATAGAATTTTGCGAAATTCCTGTGTTTGATTTTTTTGTGGGAATATTCTCGTGTTTGTGTTTTGTTTTCGGGGGACGTTTCGGGGCGAAACCTTCCCTCTTCAAGAAGGGGAGAGTTTCCCGAACTGCCTGACACGGTCAAGTTGTGACAGGTTAGTTCCCCTAAACTTTCTTACCAGATTCGAACTGATTCCCTCTACAACAGCTGTGACGTCTCTCAAAATATACCAAATATTTTACGACAGCTTTTTACGAACGTGAAATGAATATGTTCGAGTTTGTTATGTGCATCGTAATAAATTAACGTTACCGAAAAATTAGTTTTGTTTTTAATCTACACTTAAATATAACATCAAACTTGTTAAATTATCTACCCTAAGTTTTTTTTATATGCGATTGAAAAATGACTGTTATTGCACTAGTATATTATTAAATAATATTTAATAATATAATTAAAAAAAGTAACTCAAAAATTTCAAAATAATCTCTTCAATTGATTCTTCTGATTCGTAGATAGGTAATAACAATAAGAAAAATCCGCAGGACCCTACTTCCAAATTAGTCGTTATGAGTTTTTCTTTTGTAATATTTACATATTTTCTAGGACTTAGTAAAAAAAGAACAGGGGTGGTCCTTAACACACTTAAGTACGAATGTCAACAAATTTATTTTAAAGGGTTTATATTATTTTACAACCCTTATACTTTCAAACTTTTTTTAATGATTCCTTATTCCAAATACGAAATAATTTGGACAAGGGGTCGTTTTAAAAGTTTTGCGAGCTTAATAGTTACTCGTCAATAAATTTGATTTTACAAAATATTTTTTAATTTTGCATTTTAAGTTTTGCGTTAACTTGATTGATTACTCGATTAACAATTAAAATTATTTTATTAATATTAGGTATGCAAATTAAAAATTGTATCTTTTTTCATTGGCCGTTTATCTGGGTTTTCAGATACCATAATTATAAATATCTGAATATGTCATACGATCATATTTTTTTTGTTTTTTTTTTCGTTATTTTACCTAAGTCTTCCATAGTTTCAAAGTTTGATTTCATTTTAATGTTAAATTTGGTATATCCAATTACCTAGGCATATTTTTTTGAATATGTTTAAATTATTGTATTGGATAGTTAATAAAAAAATAATAGAATTCGTAGATATCTATATGAAATTATACTTATATACATATTTATGAATGCATAGGTACCTACATAGAATTTTTTTTATAGATTAACTTAATTAACTTTTTTTTTTAATTTTCAAACATGCAAATTAGGTCTACGAGACGAATAGGTACACTACTTAAATTATCTTTCGTGGAGACATTTTCACGAGTTTCCATTTTTTTCTTAAATGAACCTCGCTAACTGAATTACATAAAGTCTACAAAAATATCGGTAATTATATAAGCCTTAAGAAAGACAAGTTCAAATAAAATAAAAATTTAATAATTTATATTTTTAATGACGTATGCATTTATTTTAAAAATTAATACTACATGAATTCAATTAGGTATACGGACGTTACCATCGACGCGGAAGTTATCATAGCGAGGCAATTTTTTATTGACATTTAAAAAATACTTTAAATATGTACCTATTAATTATTTCACTGAATATTGATTTAATTAATTGAAGTATTTTAAGTACTTAAAAAAACTATTTATAATTTTTTCAATTGGTTGAGCAACTTTGTAGATCAACATTTAAAAAAAATTCAAATATTTTAGAAAAACAAAAGACATCGTTCCTTTTGATATTTTGACATTTATAAAACACCCTGACGATGAAAAGATTTTTCCGAAATATGTAGGTGTAATTAATGAATATAAGTAGGTAGGTAGATATAAACAAATAATAAAATCATCTATTTATCGCCTGTCGCTGATAAACATTCTTATTCCGATGAGCTGGTATTACAATAAATCTAATTTTATCGATTCTAACATTGCATGTTCATAAACGCATATAATTATCATATTGCAAGTTTTTTAAATGTTTATTTTACAACAATGTTTCACTGCCGTGTGAGAAAACAATGCTGACTTCATTTTATTTCATAACAGTCCACTGCCAACTTAATTTAATTTTTCAATAATTTGGTCAAGGTAAACTATCAGTTTCCTTATTGATGACATACCAACAAACATCACTTCCTCATTACGCTACATACCAGTATTTTATTTATAGAAATACCTATATGTATTTTAAAAGCGCTAAACAAATCGATTGTAGGTACCTAGGTACATACTCCAAAAACATACTCCAAAAACATATTAAGAATTAATTTTAAGATTTGCGACGGCTATACCTAACACAAGTGTTAATATAAGTATTTCCTACAATACTAGAATTTAATATTTCTCCTAAAAATACGCAGAAATTCAAACCCCAACAATGTGTCAAATGTATAATTAATTTATAAAAAAATATATAGTAGGTTATTATGTGTTTTATTGACAAAGATAATGGCGTTATATAACCATCTCATACAGATGTATCTACATAGATTAATAGATAGAATATTGATATCCAGAAGATATGATATAGGTATCTTAAGTGAATATTTTTTAGTTATATACCTTCGTAACTGAAATTTTCAATCTACGGTTCAGATTATTTTAGAAACATTTTAAAAACAAATCATGTGAAGATTGTAGGTACAATTATTTTATACACAAGCTTAAAATACATGGAAATTTTTAAATTGAAGTCACCTTATATGAGGGGCGTAAAAGCAAAGGCAGCAATATCTATATTTAAAAGTTCAGTATTTATTATACCTACACTAAGATGGTAATTATTTTTAAAAACTTATTTCCAATAAGATGCACGTAGGTGTCGTAGGTTCCAGAGAAATATCTTTGGGTAGTGACAGTTTTTGTATTTATCTTAGAAACACCTCAGTGGCATATTGCTGCCTTTGCTTTTATGCCCCTCATATAATTAATTTAGACCCCTATTGAATATTGAATCTTAATTTAAGAATGATTCCATTTTATTTAACAAATGGTTGTTTAATTAGTAAACAAAATAGATAAATGATACATTTAACATATTGTATAAATTATCAGAATTCATGTGTTATAAATGAATAGTGATGCAGATTTTTTTATCTGAAACACATCCGCTTTCGCCATACAGGAAGTGGTTTGATAATTCGAAATATTTAATTCAAAGCCTTGGATTGTGGAGAATCCGAACTGGCAAATTGCTCCATATCGACGGTTGATTCGGAGAATTCGTTTGAATCATAAAGAATTAACACAATATCGATAAATCATCTCAAAAAATGTGCAATTCAATTGTTTCGCTAATTATTTTTTTAAATATATTTTTTCGATTTTATTTTTTGCCCAGTCGGATGTGAATAACCTCGATGTGTTTTCCCACTTGTCATAATTTTAATATATTGTAGTATATATAATTCTCGTCTGCAGTACATCTTATTGACGTACTGCTAATATTATTCATTGGCGTGTGAAATTAATATCTGGAATATTTATTAGCTATTAACATTACAATAAATATTCAAATTATATTATAGATTTATTTTTAAAAAAGATATGCGAACTCGGAATACACATATACTCGCATCAATATTTTGACTTTTTTTTTAATAATGCTAAACGCTTGTGCTACGAAAATAGGACTAACATGCTGATGTTCTGGAATGGGGCTCGAGCCACCGATTACCAGATCACTAGGCGAGCGTCATGACCTCTACACCAACAATCTAATCCTTGCATATGTATATGGGTCTTCTGATTAGAATTTTCTGGAATATTCTGCCTTGTATATGACATTTCTGGTATATGACAGTGGTATAGGTATTCCTTGTACATGATAGTCACATTGCAATGATATCCTTACACAAAAAACATGTAGGTATTGTTTCAAAACAGCTACTTTAAGCTTATTCCAAATTTAATAATCTATATAAATATTTTAGTATTATATTATACAATATCAACTGGTTCAAAAAAATTCCTGGCTTCATGGTTATTAATGTGTATTAAAAAAAAACTAAACGGAACGTTATTTATTATTAAGTTTATAAAAATATCAGGTAGAAGGCATGCTGAAGAAGTGATCCGCTCTTGACCTCTGAATTGGCAAAAACTGATTTATATAATTTAAAGTATACTATAATATAATATTTATTTTTGTAACTACTTAAATTCTTATCTTAATTTTGCATGTATATTTTCTTTTCTTTTTCTTTTCTTTAAGACTTAGGTATTCCTATGATTTACTTTATTATTATTGATCTACTTTCATTCTTATGCTTATACTTTCTTTAATTGTCATTCGTTAATATTACATAAATATCATATGAGAATAACTGCCACAGAACAGGTGGCAGTTATTAGTAACTTGTATTAACAAATGTAAATAAACAATTAAATAAATAAATAAAAATAGAAAATGATTATTTTTCTGTGCTTAATAATGTAACATTATAATAATTGCAAACACAGTGGTTATGGCCACCATATGGCCACGCAAAAGTCACAAAATAGCAATCTTCGATAACCGATTATTTTCTGCTAGCATTCAACAAAATGCCTCCCAATAGATACGAGATAAGACCAGTAGAGAATAGTTTACTGTGAATTTGTAAGATGAGCTATTCAGAGATATAAATCCGTTCTTAGAAATTTATGACCACTGATAAATCGCACACTCCGCATTCGAATAAAAATAAAATTGTAATTCGATAATGTGATGTCCAACGACTCGCGATTTCAATTTATTCCCGTCGATTTTTTTATCTGATTAATTATTTCAATAGCTTTTAGATGGTTTAAAATAGCCATCTGATACCTAACTGCCCACACACAAAAAATACCACCCATACAAACAATAGTTGTAGGAAGTATTGTTTATATTTATTTCAGATGATACTCGCCTTTGTCACAGTGGTCATTTTTAAAGCCTTTTTTTAATAGAAAATTATTAGTACCTATCAAATTAATTTTTAAAATATATCTATATACCTACCTATTTCACCAATCATTATTTGCGTTAGTACTATTATTTATAATGATTTATTTTAAAGATCTGTAATTTGTTACGAGATAAAACATATATTTATTTAATTCTTGTGACATAACCTAGACTACCCGTACGAAAAATATATGTAATTTTGTTTCTATTTTAGCTTATGTTCGTTTATTTCTCTGAATGACTTTAAAAAGAATATTGAAGGTTGGTATTTATCAAATTTATCTACTAAATAAACTTAAATTTCATGCCAGGTAACATTTTGTTTTAGGGCAATCATGATTTTAAATAAACTATGTTTACCTACTTGTGGCAGAGTGAGATTAATTTAAAAAAAAAATTACTTATTTGTATAAAATGAACTTGCATCTAAGTATGTTATAATTGTAAACTTAGCTCGTCTCAACACAGAGCATTCTAGTGAGACAGGCATAGTAAAATTAAACCTTAACCTAAAAAAAAACCTTAAGATATATATTTAAGTAAAGCATTGAATAAATATAATAGCCTTAAATAATCGTTATTTGAAATACAGATTTGTGTACCTATATAACAAATTATCATCTCTACAACATATTGATCGTTATAATTGTGGCATGAAATGTATATTTAGATCTATATGTAACGGGTTCGATTCCTGTCCAGACAAAGTATTTGAAATACATATATGTAAAATATCCTAATGATTAAGTCTAATATTAATATTGTTGTCACCAACTCGCCACTGCAATATTATAATTATAGAAATTTTGACAGATGCTCCATTATTTTGGTATTTTGAAAACAATCACATCCCGTAATAATTTTGTTATAATGTTTTGTTAATGTTTAGACTAGGCTGGAACGTGTATAAATTTAAGGCAACATTTATAGTGTGGGTACCTACCTACCTATTATCGATTTTTCACAGCTGTAAGGAAATATTTCGCTGACTTCATAATAAAAAATGTATAACGTAATCAAATTAATTTTACAACATTTTGTTCGTGCCAATGACTTGTCAATATTATGTTTCAACGTGTCTGCAAATCTTCGACGCTTGCAAAAATTTTGTTCATATAAATTTCCACGTTATATTTGTTAAATATAGTTTTTAGATGATAAATGGCATGATTATCAACCATGGTAACCATTGGGCATGACATTGGCTCTGACACCAATGGTTCCGGGTTCGATTCCGGGTGAGGTTACAATTAATCTATGTGATTTACTCTAGCCTGGGTGATTTTTGATGTGTTTCGCTTGTATAATTGGGCCTGTTGAAGCCAATCATACGAGTTACTACGAACTATGTAGCAGAAAAAGAATCTTAGTAAAAATTCATTTCTAGTTATCTATTCGCTAGTTAAATTTGATAATGTTCCTCGAGAGTTTTTTTAACCATAGTTTCATAATTGTGTGAAAAACTTTAAAAAAAAACTAATATTAATACTATGGTGATAAATAGAACTGTATATAAAAATGAAACGTAATAAGACTTCAGAATTGAATGCAATCCAAAGCAGCAGAAGATGTCTGCAAAAGACTTGGGATGGTCACGTTTTACAGATAACGCAATAAAACCTTTATAAATAAGGCATACATTTTTAATTTAAATACATAAAATTAGGGTTGTATTAATGTGCAGAATATATTTTTTTAGGCTACTCTGCCGCTTGAGATACGCGGCAGAATGACCCGAAAAAACAGTGAATGGTTATTGTGTAGTGCTGTGAAACATCTTTGTTTTGGTAATTATTAAAAATTATATAAGGGCTTACAACCCAGGGCTGTATGAGCTGGTTTAAGTGATCACTTCTATATATGTTCCAAATCTGAGAATCTTTCGTTTGTTTGAACGGACTATACTAGAGGCATCTGTAGTCTTTCCTCACGAAACTTTTACACAGATATTGCAGCTGGTAATGTTACCTCTATATTTTTAAAGTGGAATATTAAGCAATATACTTTTTAATGTATATATGATTATTTAACATATACACTAGAATACGCCTGAAAATCAGTACCTACCTAGTTTCAAATTCTTCACTCTTATCATTGTTTCGGTTCCCGCTGCACGTTCCTTAATCAGGACTAATAAATATCAACTGCGCCCAAACCTTTTTCTGAAATTTAGACCACAATTATTATTTTTTACTTTTATATTAATTATTGAATTATTGATGTAATGCCCAGCGCACAGTCAAGTCAATGGAGATGTTTAAATAAAATAATTCTCACTGGCCGCTCGTTTTGAATGCGATCATTGATACGGCCATGATTGCTAAACATAATAATTGTTTATGGTTTGTACGTAGTTTAACTGATGGTCGGGTATCGGGTGTCCGTGATAAGTACCTAATTATTTATATGACGCCAACAATCCGAGAGGAAACTGAGGACAATAGGACACAAAAAACCTAGTAAAAAAATGTATCTCTTGTGCGCTTTTTTGGTATTCCTGTCTCGTTCGATAGAAGGATATGGATAATATCACGATGAATTATGGTATTACACAGAAAATTTATCTGCAAAATTGTGATTGTACTGTTAGATTAAAACCATTTTTTTTCCTTCAACAGTGAATAGTTAGGTAATTTTTTTAATTGATCTTTATTTTTTTGTATATTTTGATATAACCAACTAACACACCATTACACTATTTCTCTTATCATCCTCTTTCATCCTGACACTTCCTCATTTCACCTCATCCACATTCATATATCTTCTCGTTTCATCTTCCAGTTCTTTGCAATAGTTTACTTGGTCATGCCAAATTTTTAACCAATAGGTAATAATGATTTTAATAGATATCATAATTGAACATTATAAATCTGTAGGTATCCTTCCCATCATTTTTTTCTTATACAGCCTCCTGATCTCGTAACAGTAGATCAGATTTCTCCAATCAGTATCCAATAAGATGTCCAAGACATGACAGGAACCGCTCTGAACAATGCCCAGGATCGCGATGTGTGGACGAAAGTAAAAAATGTTTTTAGGTTTTCATGGCCCATCAGAATCTTCTCGTTTGAATTTTTTGGGATATTCTGTATGTGTTGTGAGTTGTGACGTCAGACTGGCGTCTGACATCACACCAGCCCTGATAATGGCCCCCGCAACGGGATCCAAAACGTTGGCCAGTAAGGTCGTAGAAACACGGCAGAGTATCCTAAAAAACTCAAACCAGGAGATTGATGAAAGTGGTTCGCATTGTAGATGCAGATTGGATTTTAAGTGTAAAAATTTCTCAACACGTTTTGAGGCCGTCTTGCGTCTTCATTGACATCTCGTAAACATTTTTTAAATTCTGCGTTAATTTTTAGGTGTTGAAAATAAACTGTTCTTATTTTACGAATGAATGATTTGTCCCATGTTTCCTCTATTATCGCGTCCAGAACCGTTGCAACAATCGAATGAGGCTCAAATAAGTGATATCGAATTCATTAAACAATAACACCATTACAATAACCGCGCTGTATATCCGTGGGATCCAGATTAGAACCCGCGTCCCAGGCCTCGAGAAGAAACGCTTTCACTATCAGTGCTAATCATATTTGTGTCTTGGACCTTCATCGCTCACATATCGCCATTTGATAATACATTAGAAATATTAAATCGCCAAATGGATTCGCGAGCGGCCGACATGAGACGCGCCGGAGCTTTCCCGTTCCGCCGACAGATGGCAGTGGAGGTCTAACAAATAACAAATCGAAACGAAACAATGAATTTATTATGTGCGAACTTATTTGTCTACTTTTATAAGTATACAAAATATTTGCAAATGGTCACCGTGGTTCTTTAATATTAATTATTTTGAAATATCATTTACAAACAATAAAGCATTCATGGACAATATCGGGTTTTATAAAAGGATTTATTAAATTCGTTCTGGGACGCAGAAAATATACCTTCAAATCCATTTAGTATAATTTTCTTGATGGATATTGAGATATAATGTACTTATAAGATTGAATGACTGCCATTTTTAATACATACTAATTAGAATTTTATACATTATATATATGTTAGAAAAGTTTTTTAATTATTAAAAAAAAATTACGATAATTACCACATTTAAGGCAGACTAGAAATTATTTTGTTTTTGTTTATGTTTCCATATTAAAGTATTTATTAAACATTGTTTCAATTTTCAACAATAGAAATTAAATTAGAATATTTTTTAGGTTTGTTAAGGCACTTGATTTTAAACTTTTTTGATAATTCGCTTGAAATTTGGCATCGAGCTATATTTCTCAATATTTTTTCATGTGGAGAATTTGCAATTTCATATTATTTTTTTTATATGGGACGTATTTATGTTAATTTTTTTTTCAATTATTTAATTATTGATTTTTTTCGGTATTCGGTTCATATACAAGACGTGCAAAACCTTTCCAAAAAATGGTTTTGAGCTAAGAATATCGTCTTTGTGTGACTTTCCATCACAAAGAATGGTGATATCGATTGAAAGCTCTACAAAGAAAAGTGATAAATTTTTCTATAACTTGAGTGCAAGAATATCCTTTTTAAATTGTTTTGTTATAAGAAATATGAAAACAATAGTGTAAATTTGTCATGTTTATATGCAAAAGTATCACTTTTAATTCTTATAGTAGGTAATATTAGAATTACGAGAAGAAAAAATATTTACTCTTATTATTTCAGAATGCATATTTTGGTGCGTACTCTGAAAGTCTTGCACTCGAGGTAGGTACTACATATTTATGCGGAGTATAATATGCCCTTTCTTTGAAAAGAAAATTTTAAAAAAATTAAGATTGTCCAAAAATATAATGTAAATCGGATGTTTAAAGATAGTACAACGAAAAAGACTTTTTGCAGATTCGAGAGTATACGTAGGAACCGTCGATATTCAGTAGTGTTAACGTGTTTATTTTAGAATTAAGTGAGGTTATTTCGTGATCCTTCAGCGCTAGAATAATAAAACAAAAATAATTCTAAAAAAAAACGCAAAAAGGCGCGCCTAAACTCCCACCGAGTTAACGGCTGTCAAACTTCCCGCTCAATTTAAACGTGGAACCGAACGATATTTAAATTTGGAACGTAAAAAAGGCCGACGAAGCAAAATGGCGAGAGCGCACTTCCTGTTTGGGAGCTCCCAAAGAGATCTCGGCGATGAGTGGAAATGAGATCTGGGAGGAGATGACCGGCCGAGATAGCGCCTGCGCAGACACAAAGGGAACATTTGAATTTACAACAAAAACATTCGGCGTGTTCCAATACTTTTCCGAGTTCCCAACCAGGGGCGCGCGGCTTCGGCGGCCGGCGCCAGGGGTCGGAGGCTAAGGACAATTAATGCCGTCGTTTTTAATGCAAAGCCCTTTTCGGATTGACCGCGATCATAGACAGGAAAATTCGTCAAAAAATTATCAAAAAATGATTATATTCAGTATTATCAATCTGTTAACTTAACATTTTAGAATTTTACTGATTAGACGCGTTGGAGACGAAATTTTCACACCATGAATTTAGTCGTCAAAGAGAGTAAAGTGTGTACATTTCATATTTTTTTTTATTTTGTATTTATTTATTAACGGATCCAAATGGGCCTTTTACAAAATATATATAATTATATGATACAAAATATATTTTCAATAACTTACCAGAGTGCCATGGCGAAATTGGATAACGCGCCATTCCCGGATAGAATGTAAGGTCCGTGGTTCGAGTCCCGGTGGCGTTTAAATATTTTTTCGTTAATTTGATTTTTTCTGTATGTCTTTTCTAATTGATTAATAAAAATTATTTTTATAACGCCACTACAGGCCGTGAGGCACAATTACCGTAGCGAAACGTATTACAAACCACCCAGGCTTGAATAAATCACATAGATGTATTGTGACTTCCCCTCGGAATTGAACTAGGAACCCTCAGTATAAAAATTCAGTGGCTTGCCCACGCGACTATATTTCTGTGAATTATTTTAAAGGAATAAAATTGGCACTAATTTTAATTAGATCCAAATAAGTTCAATAAGTCACTCACAAATGCTGCCGTATTTGTAAGTGACTCATTGAACATCTCTTCACTGCCATCTCATCACCATTCACATCACCTCACCTCATTCATTCTCATTATTTTACCATCCTCTATAATTTGTACGTTCCGCCGGCATACAAATGTGTCACTTCTGAGACAGATTGATCGAACAGCGAAAAGTTCACTTTGCTTCACAAAAGTAAATAGAAAAAAATACAAAAAAATATCTGGCAACGACCAATCGTGTTGGAGACAACAAGATTGTAAATTTTGAAATTCAACTTAAGAACAAACGTTCCAAACGGGGCGGAGAACATGGGCGCCACCGCAACGGCCGCTAATTGTTTTTTAATTACCGTGCATTTCATTTATCTTATTGACTTTTAAAGGTCCAAAAAAGTGGGCCCATTGATTCGAGCATCCATGTTTTTGAATAATTGTAATATGCGTCATTAAAATACAACGTAGACTTCAATCGTTTTAATTGTTTTACGCGATATGGCGTCACTATTAATTAATAATGAACAGGTTCGGAAAGGTTAAGTCAGATTATCATTTTTTTTTAATTTTTAAAATATTTTACCTAAGAAGTCTCCATACAATTTTGATTTCATTAACAGACAGCAGAAGTGTTTAAAAACTTCATATTCACACGACAAAACTCTCCCATCTTCCCCTGTCTTTCGCTGTTTCATTTATTGATGACTAGTCAAGATTCAATCTGTCTTAATAATGTTTCTGTTTATTCCAAGTAATTAATAAGAAAGGATAAAAATGGATATGTTTATATTACTACTTTTATATTATATTTACTAGCTACGCACCCGTCAAAAATGACGGACTTTTTATATTTGAAATTCAGCTTTCCATTAATTAGTTACCAGTTAATAATTAATAATTAGTCACAACATATAAGATAAAAATATTACGAAATCTATCTAAAATATAAATAAATATTCTTTACATAAACACACACTACAATATGATTTTTTTTTTAAATAGAGATGCGAACACGGAATTCGTGTCACATCAATATTCTTACTATTTTCAAATTAAGCTAAACGCTTGTGCTACGAAAATAGGACTAACTTGCTTGTCTGGAGTGAGATTCGAACCTGCGACCTTTGGATCACGCGGCGAAAGTCCTAACCACAAGACCAACAAGCTTAAATGAACTCACCGTTTTTGTTCATCCAAATGACCAATGATCTCTAATTGATGAAATTCTACTTAATTTGCTTCAATTTTCCTATAACATTAAAGTTTAACTTTCACAACAAATAAAATTATCACGAAATCATAGTGCGTTTGGGTTAGCTTATAAACAGCACAATCTGGTAATGTTTTGGTCGCGAGTTAAGATTGTGAAAAGAGCGCCATCTAGCGTAGCGTAGCCTCTTGGTAGAGTTAGTGACGGATATTTTTACGTAGAGAATTACGTGTTTTGATTATAATGACGTATGCAATAGTTTGAGGAATAAAATAAATAGTTTTTTTGAACGGTTATAATTATTATTTCATTATTTCTTGTTCTGTCTTCTCTTGTCTTTGAAAACGAATAAACTGCGAATTTCTTGGTTTAATAGCAACTTTTTTAAATGGAAAAATATGAATATCTATGAATTTATATCGACTATGGTAGGTGAAGTAACAATAGATCTAAATGAATTTTTCAAACCTGTGTTTCACCTGTGGTCAATTTTATTAAATGTGAATTTTCTAATATTCTCGATAGACACTTTAAATTTGTACAGGACTGTAGATTCAATTGCAACATTCTCATTTATGATTCCATTTGGAATAATCATACGAGAGCGTCTCAAAGCAGGGAGACAACGTCACAAAAAATATATTTAAAGTTATTTAGGGGAGATGAGTGACTGCTATTGAATTTACGAGTCGGAAAAAAGCGTTTTTTTTGTAATATAACTGGCAACACATGTGGAATGAATGAGTGTCTAACTGTATGCGAGGACACACGTGTAGAACGATGGCAGAAAAAAATTGATGACTCCTGAGAAATTAAAGGAGAATTAGGGCTGTGTGCTCTTTGTGTATTTATGTTGTGTTGTGTAAGAACCTATAAATCTACAAAATATATAGGTGAAATTCGGCGATGTATAATATCTGTTATTCTAATTAAAAGCTGATTATGAACTTCACCAATTAAAAGTAATAAAAATCTTTTGTCACTCAGGTTTTAACAGTTTTTTGTTAAATTTCCAAACAGCAAATGAACCGAAAACCTTTGGATTATTGTCGACACCAAAGATCATAAAAAGGACATATAATTAATTATTAGGTCCAATGTACTAATATTTATATGAATTTCAAGATTTCCTAATAATGCTCATTTAATTCTTTGATACTCATTATTCTGAAGACATCAATTTTAAAAACGTTCGAATTTTTTTGTACTTTTGTTATGATGTTTTTGAAAACTCAGAAAAAATTAATATGAAAAATTTTATGTGTCGGAAAATATTTCGTTTTATTTAATTATTTAGCTGAAAAGCACAGATTTTTTCTATTTTTTCTTCAACATTCCAATTTTGATGTCTCAGATTTTAGTGAAGGCTTGTAAGTAGGTACTATCTATGTATATGAATTTCGTAAAAAAAAATATTTTACGTAAAAAAACGTAGGTATTTCGATCTTCAATTTTCCCATTCTTTTTCATTTAAAAACCATTTTGCAAACTTTTTTCGATTTTAAAACTCCTTAGATTACCCTCTTAATACGATGTGTCCCTCATTCTAATTATTAATTAAAAATTCTTACATTTAAAACAAAAATTTTAAACTCATACATTAATGGTGTTATTTCATGCGTGCTGTATTAGGCACGGAACAGGGTGGTTCGAAATTTACCGTGGAGTTTATAAATACAAGTTTATTTATTCACTGCGTAGTTCCCTGTTCAATATGCTTATTAAGAAATCTACTTGAGTTATGATATTGGTGAACATTGGAAATGTTCTTGGGGTGCAATAAATTGTCTAACAGCGTGTTGGGGGAACAGTTTTGGATTAACTCCGTGTTATATTTGTAACGGTAGATGGCGGTAACCATAATCTTTGAAAATACCCCGAGACGACTTTAACACGTTTTCATAATTACATCATTTTAAAAAATGGTTCTCAACTCGGCTGCATTTTTAATTAAATAATTAAATGTATTAAAGGCGTGTTTTGTGTTAGAGGCTTGCGTTGTGTTAGTGATTAATTATAATCTAAATAACATAAAAATGATAATGAAATTAACAGATACATAAAAGAATCAATATTATTAAAATTATACATTCATTAAAAAATATACAATGTTGCAATGTCGAGTAGCTTGTTGGTCTTGTGGTTAGGACATTCGCCTCGTGATCCAAAGGTCGCGGGTTCGAACCTCACTCCAGATTAGCAAGTTAATCCTATTTTCATAGCACAAGCGATTAGTTTAGTTTGAAAATAGTAAGAATATTGATGTGACACGTATTCCGTGTTCGCATCTCTATTAAAAAAAAAAAAATTAATGATATCTGAATTTATTTTGAGTCCGTTTTCATAGTAGCTGACGTTTCAGGAAACATTTCATCATCATCATCATTTTCTAAAATCACTAACCTGGATATTATAATACCTCTGCAAACATTCGACCGATGACATGAAAGTTATTTCTTATAAACACTAACAATTTCACTAACCAATCATCATATTTTTCCGAAGGCAGGCAAAGCGGGTAGAACGCCAATATTATTATCACGCACGCTCGAAAATGATTATTGTCATGACTTCTAACTGTGCCAGTTCCTCTCTATTCATACGCCTTCAACGTTTTTATTACATTTTTTTTACCATTCGTTCCACATGTCTAAACCTAATCATTATCTTGTTAATGATACTGCAATCAGCTGTACATTCACTCCTAATTTGTTCAATCTTCAATACTCACGACTGTACTCAGTTTACTTTCATTCTAATCAAATTTTAAAAAAACTCTGTTTATTTAATCTCAATTGGTTATATTTGGCTTGTGTTGGTGAAAAATATTTATAATAAGTACCTAATTAAAAATACGTTATAATTCATTAATTTTGTCAGGGTGCCAAAACTCAATTGTTCAGGGCCAATCAAAAGACAGGTGTTTTCTGGTAATTATCGGATTCTATTCTTAGTCTGTTTATCCTTGGATTTTATCCCCCATCCGATATTTTCAACCCTCCCTTGCCGGGGAAACATACTTCCTTACTCTCTCCTCTCTCAAAGTGATCTACTCTGAGTATTTTTGTCTTACTTACGTTTATTTAAAAAATCCAAGCCTTGTTCTTTAATCTTGGGGATAAGTTTTGTCATTTCGGCTTCGCTGCTTGCAGTCAATGGTGCAACATCTGCAAATCGAAGATTGGAGAGCTTTTCGCTTCTTGTAA
Source organism: Agrypnia vestita (assembly GCA_016648135.1). Classification (NCBI taxonomy): domain Eukaryota; kingdom Metazoa; phylum Arthropoda; class Insecta; order Trichoptera; family Phryganeidae; genus Agrypnia; species Agrypnia vestita. The sequence continues at coordinate 32,276 of JADDOH010003905.1, forward strand.
AACACTTCTGTACCATCTGCCTAGTGTCCTTTTCAATATTTATAAATACTCCCACACTTCATCATCATCATCTTCATCCCCTTGTCTTAGTAGGTGCTTCCATATTCCCCTGTCTTATGCTGCTTCCGTATGTGTTAACCAGTCAAGACCCCATCCTGTTTTCGTACATGTTTCTTCTGTCGTTCCTTCCAGATTAATCTGGGGTAACCCACCGATCGTCTACCTCCTGGGGTTGCCAAGACGATACTTCTTGGTACTCTTTCCTCTTCCGTTCATAAAGCACATGTCCAAGCCGCTTCATTTGTAATTTATCTGTACGTAGGAGTAGGAACTTCATTCCTAGTATGTGCTTTATGCCGGCACTTCTCACTCTGTTCATCTGTTTATCTGTCTCATCTCGGCAGCCTGGATCCTTGCTCTTCTCACTTTCTCCGTCAGGATCCAAAATTGAACGTATAACATTGGCCGCAGCTTTGATTATTCTACCTGTTTCACTTTCCTACCTACTATCGCTAGAAAATTCCATCCCAAGGTATTTGAATTTATTAATTTACTTCAACCGCGTCTTCTGTATACTGACTGATCACTACTCTTAGTCTCCTCCTTCGACCAGTATATCTGTTTTTGCAGTGCTATTCTTCACACTTCTTTAAGTAAATAACGTACATTTTGGATTAATAAATCATCATATTCTACAGGAATTCTTCTTCCAGTAACGAATATAAAACAGTTGGCAATGTTGAAGAACAGTATATGAGAATTTTATTACTTTTCCACGTATTTACGACAATTCGTAAGCAGCAACACTTTTCTATATTGTTACCGATAAGAAAAATGAAAAACATCAAAAATATTCAAATGAAAAGTAATATTTCTATTAATCAAACTCCCTTCGTTGATTAGCAAGATCGTCACATGCAACCTCCCCCTCCAATCAACCCCAATTCGACTACCCCACCGGTAAGACTTCTGTGGTAATAAATTGCCAAACATATATTTTATATTGTCTAACTATCTTCGATCGGGATCACGATAATGTGGAGGGCAGGTGAGGTTTTCAACCCTACCTAAAAATATTCAAAATATGTGAACCACTGGCTGACGATACCGATCACAAAATTACTAATTATTACATAAAAATTTGGAAAAATATTTTATCTGTAATTAATTCAATTTTTTTAAAAAGGTTGTCAGTTTCAGGACAGAACTATTATTATTGTACTTTATATGGTATAATAAGGGAGGTTTTCATTGTAACATATTAAAAAGACTTTTATGTACAATTTGACAAGGAACATTAGTGCTTAAGTAGATAGAAAGATAACGAACAAGTTTTTGCGCGTTGCCATCAATGTCCAAGTGTTTAAATTATATATGCATCTAAATAATGTATTTAATTGGATATTTAATTAATTATTAATTACTTTCATGTATTGCTATTAATTACTAAACTTAACTCGATCTTTTACTTAGAACAATAAAAATATACCAACCCTCGCCTTACGACCTTAATAATTTTAATAAGCAAATAAAAGACGAGTACCTAAATGGAGAAATTATAAGACCGAATACACATTCATTTTACATTTTATTTTATATTTTATTATCTGTAAACAACTGAAGGGTCGCTAAGATGATTTGACCACGTGAAGCATTCTATAAGAAACTATATTCTACAGGCATTGAAGACATCGGGAACGAAGTCCTGGCACCTATTAGTTAGATCGTGATGTTAGATGAACGTGCATTAGAAAATGTATAGAAGTGAACTAGAAAAGAGTTGTATGTCACGATGATATGATGATAAGTTAGATTAGGTAATCAGTTAATTGTAATTGTTATGTAACAGATTTTTTTCACATACTTGATAAATGCATGTTGTCTTCATAATTGCTGATTCTCGTAGTCCAGTGCTTGACACTGGATTCTCATGTAGGAGGATCTGAGTTCAATTCCCGGTGAGATTGCAGTAAATCCACGTGATGTAATTAAGTAGAACCTCGTAGTAGTGTCCCGAAGGAAACAAATATGAATAAATAAATACAATGGAAAAAGCACAAAAGCAACAAAATACATCAATTATAACAATATTTTTATATATAGGTATGTTCTAAGAACACAGTTACTGGATTTTGTATCCAGAGGGATGATTAATTAATTAAAATAAATCATAGAAGTTTCACGGAGGCGAAGCTATGAGTATGAGAATCGTGTGTGGAAGTCTTTTTTTATACTGTGGCCCAGGGCTTATAAACTACAATTTAAAAAAGATTGAGGTATCCTTAACAAGCCAAAATCTTGGTATTATTAGTCCATAAGAAAAGACTACAGATGTCTCTACCATAGTCCATTCAAATAAACGAAAGGTTCATAAATTTGAACATATATAGAACTTTAAAAAATTCGATAATATGTAATTATATAAGCCAGCTCGTACAGGTTGTATGAGCTGGCTTATGTAATTTATCCTTATTACGTAAACTATATTGAAGTCGTATACCATAAAACTAAGCTCAATAAAAACAAACCTGCTGTACCTACGTGTGATCAAAACATTATTACAGAATTACAACGCAATTTGTCTATCGATTACCGCCTTGGAACGGGCGTATTTAGAAAAGCAACAACCCCGATGGTGTCAAATAAAGGCGAACGGAAAAAAATGTCGCGGGGTAGCGTTTGCCACCCCTACAGCGTTCGAATTTGAATAATACGTAAGAGGTAGTGACCGGGGATATCGGCGATACACTCTGACGTGAGTCCCTTATAAAACTGTTCCCAAAACACGATATTTCACAATAAATGTCGAGAAGTTTTTTACCTATATTTTATTTTCCCGATACAGAAAGCCGGGGTGCGGGTGGCGGGGGGCGGGCGGGCTGATTGGGTCTACGAAAGGGGTGTATTTATGACTTATTTTAGTTTGAAACACAAGAAACCCGTCGGCGGTGAAGAGCCACGCTCATTGGGGGCGGAGCCCGTGATTGAGCTCGAGTGCGGGATGAAATAAAAGCCCTTTTGGTACTTAAATTTTTGAAAATTAAAATGTAATTATTCCGAATTTTAGAATCATCCTTTGGTCATGGATCACTCTTTTGATATTAATAAGAGTTTACATACAAATTATGCAGAATTATAGTTTGAAAAATTCGAAATTTGGGAAATAGTGTCAATAGTAAATTGAATATTAAAAATATCCTGATCCTTTTTATATTTTTATTGTCTTTACTTCGATTTTTAATTTGTTAGTATACATTGTGTCGTGAAGAAGGGATCATTGGCTTTGAAACATGTTGATATTTTCAATATGTAAGTGGTGAAAACGTAGTACATTTTTATTAATTCTATTAAAATATAATATTATATGTGGGCTATAAAAGCAAAGCCAGCAATATCCAAAAAAAAATGTAATGCAGTCATCGAGGATTAATAATTTATCATGAACCTACCAAATTCGAGATTTCATAAGAAACATAAACTATTAAAATGGATAGAAAAAATCTAGAATTCAGTGCATTTTAAATTAGTAATCCTCGGTGACTGCATTCAATTTTATTTATTTTTTGGATATTTTTTTGGCTTTTATACCCTACGTATCAGCTATATAACTAAGGATTGCATTTTTTTGCCGTGCTAAAAATCCTTTTTGCAAAATTAACAGAAATTCATAATATTTTTATATATATATGTTCTAAGAACACAATTACTGGATTTTGTCCCCAGAGGGATAATCATTAATTAAGATAAATTACATCATCTGTGTAAGGAGATCACTTAAGCTAGCCAAGACAGGTCGTAAGCCCTATGTAAATCTATAATTTATCTAAAAGAAGAAGGATAACTCTAGAGTACGATAGAATAAATGATCACACGATCGAGGTGGCGCAATTTTAGTTCCAAGGGGATACTTTTTATTTATTAAATTTTAGTTAATATGCAGCTGTTATATGCACTGTCTGCGTGCGTAACACCAAAACCATTCACATCCACACTGCAACGAGAACATACTGTACAAAGATACAAAACCACACAAGGAGGCCCCTCTAAGTATTGTATCAATAATCACTGTATTAATTGTAAAATAATGTTAATTTTAAAATTTTGGTTTACAGTCTACAATAATGTAGTATGTCTATATTTTAATACATTAGAAAAAAATCTATCTAGTGTTTAATTTCTTTCCTATTACTCCATGCATTTCTGTAGATACTCATCATCGCATAGGTAAACAAAAATGTAATGTTTATTTGCGTAATATTAAAAAGACACCATAAAACAGTAGCTTTAGATTTTGAAGTTGTTTTCTTAAACGTAATAAACGACCCAAGGCTAGAAAACAAAGTAGGAGGATATAAATTCCTCATTTAATGGTCGCCTGCGAACCGACAACTAAATACAATACAGAAAGCGATAAACTGACCGTCATAAAGTGGGTGTATATGAATTTTCCAATTTTCGTCGAACACGAATTGAAGCAATAATTGCGGAGTGTTTTCGGGCGCAAACGCTAATAATCGAACCCGAATTATCGCGTATCGCCCGCGGCGCCCGGCCGGCCACCTCCGGGCCGCGGGGGGGGGCGCGATGACAAGCCCGCGGTGGCACGCGAACCCTAACCCCGGAGCCCCCGTGAGCCCCAATCCTCCCCCGGCTTCACCCCAGGCACCAATCTATCCGACATCGTTTAACCCTCCCACCCGCCCTTATTGATTGCCATTACTACATTTCACCGCTGTACACCAATACATGTACAACTTTTCATCATTTCTTTTCTTCGCAGGTAGAACATCGAATGAACACTGCGGTCACGGAAGCCGACTGTGTCAAGAACGGCTGAAGAAACAAAGATCGACTCCGATACGGCCGAGGGTAATTCGTCCCTCGATACACCCCTCCAAATCAAAGCGAACGCAACCAAAATTCCGACTCCTCCGCGTCCGATTGTTATCCGTACGATGAAGTTGAGAACATTGAATTCGGTGAAGAATTGAAGCCCGGAGAAGAAGATTTGTGAGTGAGTGTTTCGGGGTCTCGAACGTTTCCAAGACGGCATTCCTAGCGAAGAAGCAGGTGGCGGTGGGAGAGCGGGTGGACGCTGCGCCCCGCATGCACCCCACGGGGGCGGCGGCGCTACCTGCCGCGCAGGACCTTGAACCCCACGCCCTGCACTCCATGGACTGGCTCTTCAAGAAGGAGCGGATCTACTTGCTGGCGCAGTTCTGGCAACAGGTGAGATGCGACCTTCATATATGCGTGACATTTTGAATTTCTTGTATATATAATAAGATCCATCCAACATATCAATCAGGAAACACGTGTTACTTATTTTACGTAAATTGCTATCGTCGTACTTGGTGTGAAGTTTAGTCTCTCATGTTATGGGTCTTTGTTTACAGCCTAGTATAGGCTAACCTAACCAATAATGGAAGAGTTTAAAGATCTTGTGCCTTTGGGAATAGTATATCACCTCAGATATCCTGAGGTAAGTGATCCAAGTGGGAATATGTAGTGTGTCCTGTAACTCGCTCAAATCCCGTTAGGATCAAGACCGAAACGAAGACTGTTTGATGATGTCAAGACAGACTTGCAAGAGCAGAGATGTGACTTATCTAAGATACAAGTATTTGAAATACAGATAATAGATGCAAAATACGTATTTTCATCTTGTATCTTAAATACTTTTTTGAATATTCATCTTGTATCTTGTATTTAGATACATTCTTTTGGTATCTTAGTATTTTGTAAATACCAAGATTGCTAAGATACTTTTTTTCAATGATGTAGTTTTTTCCAAAAATGAGCGACAAAATGTTTGAAGAACTGGTTTTACTTAAGTCTCAAGTCTCAATTAAAACCTTAAAAATATAATATTTTATTTTGTTACATTTGCGCGATCAACGCGATTTACTCGTAAATAATTCACGTAAAAAATAAACTTACATTCAATAAAATGTGTTTTATTACAAAAGGATTTTATCTTTAAAAAGTATTTGGAAGATACGTATTTTGTATCTAGTATTTCAGATACCATTCCAGAAAGTTATTTGTTTCTGGTATTTGAAATACTTGATTTTAAAGACTCTTGCATTTTGTATTTCAGATACTTTGCATTGGGTATCTTGCACATCAGTGTGCAAGAGGTAGGAAAATATACAAGAGAGATATCAAGGAATGAGTGGAACTTTATTACACAAAAAAAAACACGTCAAACACATACTCGAAAATCATCCACTTTTTGTAACTGATTGCTGATTTAATAGCAGATTGAATAGACACTTCACGTTAATAACATTCATACAACATTCTACCAACCTGTTATAATTCACTGGTAATCTATTTTTAATCCAGCCATACACTAAGGCGCCAGTTCGACATAATTAACTGACTTAAAGATAATTCAATAACCTAAATCGAATTCGATTACCCATAACCACCTAAATCATCAGCTGACTAACTAGAAGTCAGAATTCTTCTGGGCTCTTCAGCTAATTGACCGTAATGCTTTCATGGAGTAATGGCTCCTCACATTTCTTACTATATCTCCTATTAACGTCCCGTTAAAAATAAATTTGAAGGTTATAATAGATATCCGAAGAATCGATTAAAGAAATAATACTTTTGTTCGGTGGGTTGGCTGGAACACCAGCTAGCGACCTGTACATACTTTGGATCAATTAAAACTCCTGCATGCAATGTCAAATGCTACCCGATCGTTACGAGCGATAATACAACTCCCTTTTTCTCTCCAGACGTAAAAACTGGCTGATCGCCTTGATATCGAATATAGCCCATAATAAGTTGATCGTATACATTATTCGTAACCATGGAATTAACTTTAACTAAAGGTTTTAAAAGGAAATGTTTCTGAGAAATAAAATCGAGTTTATGAAATAATATTAAAGTTAGATTCGATCAGGCGTGGAGCTGATTGAAAATGTATTTATATTAATCTTTTTTTATGAATAATAAAATCTCATTTGATATTATTTTTCGACAAACATACCTACTCTCGTTAATATTTCGAGCGAAAGTGATTTATTTATTCATTACAAATAATTGTTGAAAAATGTTCTGAAACCATTAGAAAAATATTTGCGTCATATCCTCTAGTATAAACTATCGCAACCACAGTGATAGAATATAATACTTAGATAGAGAGAGAAATAAAACTAAGATAGACAATAGATGGAGACAGCTACAGTGAGAAGGGAGCATTCCTTAAGAAAACGAAGAACCATATTGCAATATCGTGAAACTATTCATAGACTTCTTAATTAGCTTTTAATTCATATTGCTAAAATTTTGAAGCAATATATAATACATCATTATTATCACTCATTCAGTGTCGCCAGCGAGCCTGGTGCGTTCACCGAAAGCTACGCATTTTGCTAAAAGTGCACTTACAATCTTCTGTGTTGTGTTTTCTGAAATGTTCCGCCGAGTATCGCTGAAGACCAATTGTTAAAGCATCATCTAGTGGATTGCGCTCGGATTATTTATGTTATCGTCGGAGGGCGCCATTTAGTGCCATTGCTTAATTTTCTCAGATTTTTCCATATATATCTGATATCTCTGGCCGATGTTTCGGAGCCCATTGCAGGGTCCATTAGCCCTGATACGTCAGCCCTGAGTTTGTCTAAACGAGACTTTATTTACCTGCACATGCAAAATGAATGATTTTGTTTTGATATTGTTTGTAAGATATTCGATGAAATAAAGTGTAGATATACAAAAAGGCCTTTTCTTAAATGCATCCAGTTTTTTGCTGCATTTCGCCATCACTTCCGTGTCTCCTGAGTCAGTATTTACGGCGCTCTTGACGTGATGTGACCGCGCTGTCCGTGTGGTGGTGTCTCGGGCGCGGATCGCGGGCGCACGTGGTGGTGTTGGTAGGTAATTGCTTACACCACGGTTGAGTGGATTGGCTAAACTACCGTGTCGTTTCGGTGCTCCGAGTCTTCTGTGTACCAAATGAGCGTGCGAGTACATTTTGCTTCGGATCAACCGATCTGATCGCCCGATTACGCGATTGGCGCGTTCCGCGGCGATTTGTTGCCTTTTACGTGCCACTTTGCTGGCGGTGTTGCCTCCCACATTTACCCCGAGTTTTTTGAAAATTTATTCTAACAAGCCTGCTACACTGTGTTTATCTCATCTAATAATTAACTTAAGTATGTTTACAACAGTTTTTATTACCTTTACTACTAAATTTCTAAACTCTAAATCATCAAAATACATCGTTCTCTATGTAACAAAGCGCATTGCCAAAACGTTTATGTGCTAATTCAAACATAACGCGATTTCACGATAATTTTATTTATTATGAAAGTTTGATTTTAATTATTTTTGGTTAATTAAAGCTAAAATTCAAATATAAAAATCCCGTCATTTTTGATGGGCTAACTAGTGACGAAATATATACAAACAAATATATATCATTTACATCGATTGTGATATTTATAAATTAAATCATGTCAGTCCAGATGCATTTTAGGATGCTATGCAGCCATTCATAAACAAGTTAGGACTATAATATCATAGGATAACCAAATCGATGTGGTCAAAACAGCTTGTAACATCACATCCTAGAACTTCTCCAGGAATTCCAACAACCATAAAGAATACAGTCAAGAAATGACCAAGTTCTTCATCACTCCTTCAAGATTTAAACGATCAAGAAGCCAATAAACAGCCTACTAGATAGCACCACTGCACAAAACTCTGTTTTAGCTTCCATCAATTCCCCTTCCAAAGGTCATCAAGTCTTGACAAAATGTGACCGAAAATGTCCAGGATCGATTCAAATTAATGTTTATTTCTGTTATTGTAAAGATTCATGTCATATCTTGTGACAAGATAGATTAGATATAATAACGTTAATTCGTAATTGATTTATAATTCGATAATTTTGTCTCGGATGATTGACAACGTAGGGAGTATCCAGCAACGAATTATGCGGGTCTTCATCAAAGCTGTCCAGGAACAATGTATGTACCCATCTATTTAAGGTATATCCATGATTACACTAATTTCGTTTCTAGAAAAATGTGGACAAACGCGAAGGCTTTGTTTCATGGCAAACAGTTTTTTTAAAAATTAATCTATTCGAAAGAATTTTCTCGTACCATTATTGATGCGTGGAAGCCTAGAATGCCAAAAACGAATGAAAGTATTAAATGAGATCATTATAGCTTGTATGGGGCAAGACCATTGTATTGTATGATAAAGTAAAGAAAAGTTGAAACTATCTCAGCCTAGTGAATAAGATTAAAAAAGGGTCGTTTCGATGATAATTTTAAAGAAAAATTGGATGAACGCTTTTATAAGTGTGCTTTGATCTATAAGATTAATTTTAGCGATTGATCAGAAAAATAGACACCCATTTGACTAAGCATTGTTTCTTTGAATAATACTTAACTTGACTATAAACGTCAAAATACTATTATTTGTGTTTTTTTTTATTTCTTTTCTTTTTGTGAATTATGAAAATCAATTACAACTCTCAAAATATCAATTGAATATTGCATTGTCATAGAAAATACACAAATGATGAATGTTTCAGAGCTTCAGCTAGTTAGGTAGTTATTTCGATTATTAAATTTGGAGAAAAACAAACAAACAGGTGATGCTAAATAAGAGCGATTTTACACGGTAAGAAAGATTAACAGGCCAGTAATATAAGACCTCTTCAGAAGCCTAGACAATCGACGGGCTTCCTTGAGAAGATTTACGAATGTGAATGGGGCAAGATTCTTCTATCTGTCTGGTAAACATCATGATGGTAAGTTAGAAAACCACGGATAGGTTAGATTAGGTTAAATAACATAGAAGATGCATTTGGCGACCAAATACTGAAATAATGTATTATTATGTTATATTATGAAATTGTATAAAAAGGCTGTGATTCATTGCGCCTGCAATTACAAGCGCGATGATAAATATTCGTACGTTTTGGCGCGGTGGTCGCATTTTACTCGCCGTTGTGTAGTCCGGCGCGCACCAGATATATTACGATCCCTAATAACCATAGAAACAACACGAAGATCGTAAAGTTTTCTTCATTGAACGGCCTCGATAATGGCGGCCAATTACAGTGTTGCAATGTACAAAAAATGAGAATCGACACAAATCTATATTTAATTATGGCTGACGCCCCCCGCCCGCCTTGATGTCTCGAATAAATCCTATTTCTTGTATAATGATGAGGTGGAACGTGAAATGATTTGTTTTTTTTATCATTAACGTGTGGTATTATTATTTAATAGCAAGAAATGCAAAGACAAAATTGTTATGCCGCGAAGACAGCGAGCTATTTGCTCGGCAAAAAAATCGGGCGGGTCATATTAACAAACTTTTGGCGCGAAAAATCCGTAGATAGCAGGGTTACCCATTTTATACTTTTAAAAAAATCTGTGCAAAAACTTGCTAAAAAATAAATTAAATGTTTAAAAATTTTGAAACTTAACTTTGATAAATTCGATTTTCATCATCATCGTTAATATTATCAATACATTGTTGGATAAAGGCCTCTCCATGACACTGTCACGCTCTGCGCCACGTCGTTGCCACTGCTCCAATAATTTCGAAAAAAAATGAGAAGCAATTCCAAAATCATTTTTGATCGAATGGTTTGGACACGAGGAATGTATGGCTGAGGGAAAAGGATCAAGCCCTGTGATGGATGACTGATTAGATTCATCACATAGTAAACATTTTAGGAAGAACGAATTCGAATTACGAATTTGAATCATAAATTTGAATTACGAATTCGAATTACGAATTATGAATTCAAATTACGAATGTTTGAACATTTGTAAATCCGTTAATAATGCACCTAGAGTAAAAAATAATACCCTTTTACACACACGCAAAAATACCTGATCTTATGGCTAGTGCTAGAATGATTTTTTTTTAATATTATAATCTTCACCTACATTTGGAGGCTTTTTCGTCTAAAACTAAAGTTTATTATTCTTAAAAATATTTTTGACTGGCTCCTCAACCACAGTGTTAAGAGCTGTTTCTAAGGTCTTCATTCAGTCATAAAGGTCTTGAAAGGCAGCTATACCTTATTTTAAATCTTCCCAATCTTCTGAGTCCTGTTGGTCAAGTCTTCAGCAATATCTTCGGTGCTTGCTGCTCGGTCATCCTCCACATGAGCTGACCACCGAAGTCTTCCGATTTCAGTAAACCTTGAGACGCTGGTATTATTAAAATAACATTACAGTTTTTTTGACGTATAGCTAATAATAATTGAATTTCAATTCTAATGATGCCGCTTGATTGATCGACGGGGCCGAGAACTCACGCACACAGAAGCGGAACGAATTATTAAACTCAATATTTTAAATTAAATTCACACAAAAAATACGGTAGGTAATAATCGATAACAGTGCCTGCGAACTGATTAAAAATACCTGTAAAAAATCTAATATTTCTTCATCAATCTTTTGCGGTGGAAAGTGCAGCTAACAACTACTTCTTGAATTCCCCACTGCAAAGGCTTCCTAGACTAGCAAACAGATATAAGCAACTTGACGTCTTTGCCAATAACTGTATAATATTCAAACATATATTAATAGGTGATTAGAAGGATTACTAGTATTTGTCAAATTGGACTTAAATAATTGATTTGTATTTGTTTCGATTGTTGATTGAGTGAGATAACTAAATTTTATGTAAATTTTTTATTATATTATGACTTTCAAAGCTTGTGCTATTGTTTTTCACTCCATGTTTTTTTAATTTTTTTGTTTTTGAATTTCTATTATATTATGTTTTTCTTATGCTTCTGCTTGTTATGTACTTGATTTTTACTTTATGTTATATCTATCTTTATATATTTGTATCTGTATTTTAAGTATTTTCTTTTGTTAATATTTTTTTCCTTAAACTATTATTATTAACTTAAATATTAATGTACACTTCACCTATCTGTTTGTAAAAGCCCTGTAGGGTGTCAATAAATATATCAATAAAAAAAATCTTGGTCAATTTTGCAAAAATAGGTATATAGGTATAAGCTTTGGGTATGCCGTGAATCTTACAAAATTTTGAGAAATTTAAAATATAAATGAAAATAATAGTCAAACTATGCCTAGGCTAGAAAATTCAAATTTTATAAATTAATATTGAATGAAATTACTAAACGTAAATTTCATACTTTCAAGTTCTATTCTTCTTAGCGATCAAGTTGCATACTGCCAATTTATGTATGAGCAAGGTCCAGCATCTTGATGCAACGCAGCTAATATAACCTCTTTCTATTTACTTCTCTACTACCTTCCCCTGTATAACGATATATAAAAATCATATTTAAACATCAATCACTTGCGCGGCGATTTTTTATCCCATATACCTAATTTTTAGATAGAAGTCGCAATAGTCGAGATTATGTATATATTTACATTTGTATAGTTTTTGTTTTAAAGCGTTTTTTTTTATGTGTGCCAAGTATAATTTCTAACGCGTTTCATAAGTATACACATGCTTTTTTAAAAATAGATGTGCGATAACGGAATGCGTATCGCACCAATAATCTTCCTTTTTTTAACTAAGCAAATGCTTGTGCTATGTAAACAGGACCAACTTACTGGTGTTTTTATAAATCACAGATTTATAAAAAAAAAACATTAAAATTCGCAAGACGGATAGATGTACATACCATCTCATTCGCAGACTACCTCCGACAGATCAGCGAAGCTTCCTAATGTTCTTAATTAAATTTTCTTTGACAGAGCGTCTCTCATGCGCGAACCATCTCGTCTAATGCCATCTAGCGTAATCTTATTTTTTATCTTAATTTCGATAACAATTATTGCCCAAATAGTTCGGCGTCCCGCCGGCAGATTGGACACGGCGCTTAGCGCTCCATCAGCATCCTCAAAGAAGACCTCGTTCGCTTTGGACTTTTTTCCACAGATGGCATTTGTATCTGTCACGGCCGGAATGTGCCTTATTATGATTAAATCGCCAAAAAGGTGTTCGCCCCACTCGTTAGGCAGATGTCGGTAAAAAGAGATTCGATAAAAAAAATAACATTAATGTCGAACACGACACGGCCGCTAGAATCGCATTACCAGTCAGAAACCTGTTGACGATATATAAAACAAAAATCGAGTATAATTATTACAGTATAGTGGTTATGCGTGTACAGTTCGCTGGGAAGGAAGGATGGAAATTTTATTGCACGTAATTTTGACATTTTAAAATTGAACGTTTTGCTTAGTATAGCTGTCTCCAGCTGTGTACTGGGTATCTAAGCTTTACCATAACCCGTCAAAAATGACGTGCATTTTTGAATTTCAGTTTTACTTTGGTTAGTAGTTTTAATGTAATATCGGGGTATAAATCAGAATACATACTCTGATATGAAGATTTTTCATATTCAATTTTTGTTTATGATGTAAGATGGAATGTCTGAATAAGTCTTTAATGACAATATTTTTGGTGAATATGTAGAATGCACGAAAAATGCTTATTAATAGAGGAATTGATATAGAATTGTATATATTTTGGCTGAGAGTTAAGGCTGTGAGAACAGCGCCACCTAGTGTAGCGTCTTGGTAGCATTATTGACGGGCATTGTTACATTTAATACAAATAATCGTGTGATTACGTTATTTTACAATTCATTTAGATAGAGGGAATGAAATTGTATTCTCTTTTTATTTGACATTTTAAAATTTTATTAATTATTTATTCATTATCATAATTATTCAAAAATTCTAAATAATCTGAATTTATCACAAATGTGTGATAAATATGTATTTTAACAAAAAATCAGCGATAAAACAATAAAATAATTAAATAAAAACATTTAAAAATATGTCTATATATATACTCATATAAACATGTAATCTTTCTATAAGTACAAATTTATTATGTACAATAAATTTGTACTTTGGATAATGCACTGTCGTAACGACACAACGATATTGATTCGATGTTTCGATTCGAAATTTCAATTTATCTTAAATTCAAAACCGACGAAACCTTCGCTTCGAGCTACAAGACCTACCTGGCTTCGACAATGCGCACTGGAGTGATGAATGAATCAATTTATTCCCGAATCGGACACGACCGATTCTGGAGATTAATACTAATTCCCGACCAGGGGTCAAGAATCCAAGATTCTTATTAGGTAGTCGTGAAAGACATCAGGAACAAATGATTCGGTTTTTTTTTGGAAATATGCTTCGAACGCGTCACCACACGGCTATAATGACCACCTCGACACATCTGATGATGAAGGGGTCAACAACCAGCGATCTGTGATCTTGGAACAAGAAATTTTGTGCCAACCTTCGAGATATTGAGCTTCAAAATTTTGATAATTATTGTCTAACGATTTCAGAATATTTTGAAGTCTTCTTAATTTTCAGAAAACGGTTAATTAAAATATATTATAGATGTCTCATAGAGACGAAATTGTATATATTTTTAAGGGAAAGTAGTTATGGAAATCTTTGGGTGTTCATAGGGCTTAAAATTCCCACTATTCCATCTAAAAAATTCCAATTGTATTTAAAAAATTTCAATCAAAAATAGATTTCTCATTAGTGACATCTGTGATTAATTACGGGGAATGAAAAAGCTTTGGATGCCGGTTGCGCCAATGATAATTACAAAATACATATGAAACGGGTTGTAAAATTTAAATATACATACAACTTCTAAAAAAAATTGTTATGGTATTCTACCATGGGTTACATTGTATAAAGTGATTACTTAAGCCAGCCATACGATAGGTCGTAGTCCTATGAAAAAAAATATTTTCACCTCTATGAGATAATCTCAATTGGTGTGGAGAAAAATGCATTCAAAGTCTGCATTTTTTTCAATAAAAGTCAAACAAAATAATGCTACTTTAACATTTTCGACTCATAATTTAGGCCGGAATCTATTTGTTAAGTATTGTGGACGTGCTCTGCTACACCTACACATAATTTGTGAAAAAAAACAACGAAATAAAATATTTTTCTGACAGAATATTATATATGATATATTAATATCTGAAGAATATGATAATAATTGTAATAGAAATAATACATATGTATCCTTAAATTCGATTATTTTTCAAAATATATGCTTGCGTTAGTGTCATGCTTCAATGTTCTCACTGCACGCCCGTCATGAATACTACCCAATGTAGAGAATTTCACGTAAGGGATGTTCGGTTAAATCAAAAACCAGCCACCCTTACGTGTCCGTCCACATCCGAGCCTCCAGTTCTTCTCTCCTGTCCTAATCGATCCTTCTCTCTAATCGATCCAGATACCCCCTCCCGCCTCGGGAGATGACCCTCCCCCCGCCCTAGGGCTGCTCGCTGATGGATTTTTAATGATTTTTTTTACTTTGGATCATCGGTCCCTGATCGCAGTCATTTGGCTCGTAGATTATGGCCCGTTCCGAAATCACGAACGAACCGCTCCAGCATCGCGCCATCGCCGCGAAAGCGCGCCATCATCATTACCGCGTCTTCGAGTACGGGAGACAAATCGATTTTAATTTTTACGCGGTGCCCTCGTTTTGCTCGGTTTTTTCCGAGCTCCGGCTCGGATATTATATATTAGCTGTATCAAATATAATTAAAGGCAAGAATAACGTCGAAGCATGCGATGCCTATCAAGACACAAGATACGTTTTTTTCTCGACTTCATATTTTTTAGTTTTTAAAAACGGTAATGTGGTCCGAAAAAAAATGTGGAAATGTGCTGGCAATTGAATTCTTGTCTAACAGGCTGCGGCAAAAAATGCGTAAGGCCGGCCGCACTTTGGATATTATTACGTACGTATTCGTGCGATTATTTTCGTACGTATTGAGCGCGCACATTGATTGCGTTGGTCACGATCAGTTACTTTTCGCATTTCTATAATAACGTTTGTGCCAAATGAATAATCTGTATCTTCTGGAAAACTCTATTATGGCAGACTTAAATAATGACAAATTTCATGACTATCTATCTAATAGATTCACAAATGCTGGGGAGAATCGAAGTGCAACGAGAGCTCATAACATCGGAGAAATATTTAAAAGTTTTTTTATAAATAATTTTCACCTTTATTAAACCAAATTATTTAACTTACAGGTATTTTTTTGTTCTTTAGAGATTCTCCGCCATAATCTGAATTGGTTGAATCACTTTGGTCCCACAAACATTTGTGGTCATGTGCCAAATTGACCAAATTTTCAATATCCATCGTACGAAATCGCAAAAACAAATCCGGATCGTGTCGGACGTCGCATCTGTACGTGCGTACACGCACTACTAAATCGTGTACAGTGTGCAGTGTTCAATACTACTTCGGTCAGTACAATACTACTTGCGTATTCGTACGTATACGTACTTCGTACGAAAATGCATCCAGTGTGCGGCCGGCGTTATATATTTTTTGAACTATTTATATATATTTTTAAATTTTGAAGGAATATTTTTGTACAATTGCTTATTTAGTCCAGTTGCATAACGGGTTACGTACACGTAAGTCTAAATTGTTATTAGAAACAGCAAAGTGAAATCTGCCATTTTGGTCAAAGCGATTTGTTCGTATCAAAATTTACATAACTTATCTTTTAAACTTGCAATTTGGGAGTTTACAAGAAAACAAGGTAATATTTCATTTGCGCTTTTAAAATAATTTAGTACAATTGGAGTAAATGTAAATAAATTATACTAAATTATATTACGTAGAGAATCATACACCCATCTGAATGACAATCTCATTCAATCTCTTTTTTATATTTTTTTTTACGTATATTAATACTATTTAACATCTCTATGACAGCCAGAGACTCGTGTATAGAGGAGTATTGCAGGTGTAAAGTTATAAATATGCATTAATCTAAGTAATACAAAATAGAATTGAATGTATAACAATGATTATATACAAAGAAATATTATATTTGTAAGAAGTAGTA
The DNA here is from genome assembly GCA_016648135.1 of Agrypnia vestita. Lineage (NCBI taxonomy): Eukaryota > Metazoa > Arthropoda > Insecta > Trichoptera > Phryganeidae > Agrypnia > Agrypnia vestita. Next base: position 49,197 of record JADDOH010003905.1, read on the forward strand.
GGTAGTAGTAAGTAGCCTTTAATTCTGTTTTTATTTGATGATAATATTGGGGTGGGAGGTGCAATTTGTTGTAAACTGACATTTTCAAACAGTTTCATGATCATATCACGTATCTAGTATGTGATTGTACCTATATATAATTTTAGTTTCGATTTTGAATTTATTCTGATCTGTTTTTTTCTGATGGTTAGGGGAAGTTTATCAAAGGAAACTAAAATGATTTTGGGTTGTGGTAAAATTGAATTTTATGTATGTTAAGTGCATCACTAAATCTCGTAAATCGAAAATCGCTTCTTGTATTTAGTGTGTTTTTAATTTTTTTAAATTGGATTATTGATGTTTTTTAATATATATCTATTATTTTTTGGTACCTTGAATTCTTTATATAGTTGAGCACTCGGGTAGTAATTTTTTTTTCTTTATCTCTTCCACTTATGTCACGTGCTTTATAGTGGTATATTTAGTGATATAATTATATTACTGTAGGCTAGCGATAGATACTTAACACTCGTACGCATCGATTGCGACACGTCTGCATTTTAAATAGCCAACACCGAAGGGGGCCCGAATGTTCGAGGCTGGTCCCGTTCGCAACGTTTCACCTTGAGTGGAAACGAAAAGGCTCGATCGCGATTTGACCCTCGCAGGTCTCGATATCCGTCAATCGGGGCGAAGGTATGCGGCCTTGCAGATCGATTCCCATAGGAGCCGGTCCCGTGGGAGCCGGCGCATTCTTCCCGCGGTGTCGGTCCCCGGGAGTTATTGTCGCGGAATCTGCGCCTGGAAATGGACCAAAAAATGTCCGAAAGGTTCGACGCGCCGGCAGCCAGAAGATAGGTTAATTGGACAGGAGATCCCGAGGAGATGGGAGATTAAATTAGTTTTCTCGCAATCCATCCCTTGCGGCGCGATGAAAACCCATGCTGCACCGAGATTATTAAAATTGTACAAACGTAAATTAAATGTTAATTGTCTGTCAGTTAACGGTCGTTTGTATTAACATGGTTCATTGTAATAGATCGTTAAGCATAGATTTTTGATTTCTACAAAGATTTGTTGTCACACGATTATAAATAAATCAAGATTAAAAATATAAAAAATTTAAGTAATGATTTTTCCGGCGTATTCTAGTATACATGTTTAAAGAATTTGATGTATAGGTATCATTACCAGCTGCGAAAATCGATGTAGGTATAACTAGTTCATGAGATTTCTCTAGCATAGTCCGTTCAAAAAGCCGAAAGATTCTCAGATTTGAACATTATATAGAACTTTAAAAAATTTGATAATCTGTGGATGTTCTTACGATGGAATTGATGAACGTTGCATTGTGTAGAGTTATCTTTTAAGCCAGCTCATACATACGGTAAGCCCTGGGCCATCGTATAAAAATATTCATCTCATATTCATAGCTTTGTCTCTGTGAGATTTCTATAATTTATCTTAATAACGATAAAACCCATTTTATTGAATAATGAACGCGTTTCGGGGCCAATGGTCCCTTCGTCGGGAAACAACGTAAATTAAAATTAGAAGTATAGGCACAATCAGAAACAAAAAAATTATTATAAGACAGTAAAATAACTAATTATGGATTATTGTGAAAACAAAGTAAAAAGGTAATTATTTGGAAAGATAAACACTTTTTCTGATGTCTAAAAATTTAAATTTACCTCACTGTTATCCTATGAATTAATTTTTTAATAAATTTTAATTCTACAACAACAACAACACTGACAACACGCATCGCTCAGTTGACAATACAGATTAGATAATGTTGTTCAATTACTAGTTCGCCATAAACAAGGGCGAACGCTCGAATAACCCCTAATGTAGTTCCGCTATCGGACGCCAGAGCACCGCCATCCCTCGCGTGAGATTATATCCCCGCGCAACAGATGTCACTGCACCAACCCTTGCTCAATATCCCACCGACAAGATTTACGACATTCAACTACACAATTGTAATGCAAAAAATCTGAACATTCTCTTTAAATAAATAAATATTATTTTATTTTATGTTTGCAGCGTAAGATTTCAGTTTAGACATAAATGATTATTTTAAAGTTGACCTATTTCCAAATCACTGTACCTGTTTCGTACTTCTTATATGATGGAAATATGGGATCGAAATTGAAAGAATGTCATTGAAAAGGTAAATACTATTAATTCAATTTGTTATTAATTATGTTAGATTTAGTGTTAGCGGATATTTCTTACATTTCTAAATTATCTAACCTAATGACCTCTATTATTAAAATCCAAAATTTCAACACCTTCTTCCTTTTCAAATGTGTGGCCTAACTCTAAAGGATGATTTTAGAATTCTGAGAAATTTATCAATAATATTAATAGATTGAGGCCACCCGACATTTTCATGATTTAATCTGTGAAATAGTTATTATGCGTCGTCCTGAAAAAAATACAGTGGTATCGAAAACGATAAACGTTAGAAACAAAGTTTGTGAGTTTTTTGAAATTAATAAGTATTTTCATTGACTGCGTATCATTACCGATAATCGCTTCCAATTATTATTGACAATGGCGGATACTTATCCTCATTAGCTCAATTACAGCCTGAAGGCTTTACAATATTTAGTAGTACCTTCGTACCTACATCCTACGGCCGCCGACCATCACAATGAAATGATTACGTAACAATAATAAATCCCCGGTCCAACGTATCAATCATTCTCAGAATAAAATCAATGCCATCTTTGAATTAGTCATAGAAATATAATTTGAATGAAATTCGAGTCGGTTTTCGATTGACTGAACACGGTTATTTCTGTATTCTGAATGTATGGATAAGTTAATGTATAGAGTAAAATGTAACTTAAACAAAATTTGAAATATCGTTCCTTGGGTATATTTTTTACCGTTCTTTAATATTTTTTTATTATAAACGGTGTACCAGAGCTAGCAGCAGAAACTTGGGAGGTAGATTCCTGAATATTTTATGAGTCTAAAATGTTTAAGCAACCATGGCCTAATTGTAAATAGTTATGGAGATATGCAATATCAAAATTTGCATTTTTTTTCAATATTTCTTATTATTATTTTTTGCAAAAAGTTGAATAATCATGACAGTAACTTATGTCAATTATGAAAAATCCATTCGCTTTACTACAAGTCGAATAAAATGATAAAAACCATGCAAAAATTGTAAAAATTTATTTTTTACATGGTTTTTATCATTTTATTTAAGTTGTATTGAAGCAGATGAATTTTTCATAATCGATATAAGTTACTGTAATGATAGTTCAACTTTTTGCAAAAAATAAGTCAGAAATATTGAGGAAACAAATGCAAGCTTTGATATTGCATATCTTCATGACTATTATTGGTTTTAGGTCATGGTTGCTTGACCATTTTAGACTCATAACATAGTCAGGAATCTACAAGCCAAGATCCTGCTGCTAGCTCTGGTATACCCTGTATAGTATATTTTTCAAAATATAAATAAATTAATTAAAAATTAAAACCCACTCCTAACCATTAGGCTTTAATCAGAATTATTGAAAACTAACGATATAAATTTAGCGTTTAAATCGAGTCTTCTTTTAAAATTGTTTTTTTTAATATTCTGTAAATTTCAATGCAATGCTGCCGTCTTTTGCCACATTAATACAATATAATTTTATTGGCCTTGCCCATTGATATTTTTCATATTTTTTCGTATTTTTTTCTTACTATTTTAATGGATAGACAGTTAAAAATTGTTTTCCACTTATTTTATGTGAGACGTTCTCTACTATTTTTTTAAATCATCTTTTATATTCCATTACATAGAATTTTACCGTCCTTAACTTATATAACTTATATAACTATGCTCACATAATAATCAAAATTAAAAATACGTTTATATAAGAGCCATTTGATTACGTGCATATATTTTATTTTAATCTTTAACACTTCAACAGGTCATGAGTCTCAATTACTGTAGCAAAACACAAAACAATAAACTCAGATTGGAAAAAATCACATAGATGTATTGTAACATCACTGGGTATCGAACCCAGCACCTTCGGTATGAGATGCCAGTGTCATACCCTCTAGACTACAGGGGCCTTTTGAATAATCATTAGTGATGATCAAAACAGTTATTTTAATCGGTTACACAATAACAGTTATTTGAGATTTGTATCTGATACTAGTTTTGATACTTAGTATACGTCTATACAAAAAGATGCAATCGCAATCAATATATCGGTATAATATAAAGTGTTTAAAAATAAACATTATTCAATTTATAAGGACATTACCTCGTTTACCTAAAACGAGGACTACACGAGGATGCATTTGAAAAACTCCCTCAGACAAAATGTGAAACCACAGACAAACAAGCGAGCGAGTGCAGACAATAACCACAGAGACAATAGTGGAGCATAGACAATTATAGACGAGGGTATAGACAACGGGAAGGGAAGCAAGTGGGTGGAGAAATAGGTTTATGGAGAGACAAAGACTGCTGCACTCGATGACAAGATGTTTCAGAAATGCAAAATCCATTTAAAAATATGAATTATTTATTGTTCAAATGCAGCTCGACAATATAGGTTAACACAGTTGCAAATTGCAATATATTTTTATTATCTTTATTATCTTATGCTTACTTTTACTTACTCTCATTTTATATTATAAGGTAATTAGTACAACATCAAATTACTGTAATAGGTTTTGTAACCGTTGAAATAAATAAATAAAAAAATAAAAAATAAAATGTAGTGTCGTAGAACATTCGCTTATTCCCTTACAATCTAGGAACTTTAAAAAAAAACATAATTTCAATGAAATGTCCTTTTTAAATATCCTAGTGATATTGACTTTTGAAACATTGACGTCATATTGACTATGAATTTATTTGATTTTTCTTCAATGAGAGCAAAATGATTTTGTAGTAACGTTATTTATATTATTAATAAGAATGTACTTTGTTTGCACCACCAATTTGTTGAAAATACCAATTTTTCGGGGTCAATGGTCCCTTTAGAAAAGGATACAACGTATACAAAAAATAAAAATAAAAAACGAGGTATAGACAATAAAAAATAATATTTAATATAAAATAACAAGGTCCTTTCGATACTGGTTGATGTTGATAACGATTTATTAACATTTACCAACATGCTATTTAACTACATATTGATAATTCAATAAATAGTGTTTTATTTTTATTGATATAAGTAATGTAGCCACGACATTATTTTTCTGTTATTGAAGAAGGTAATACGAGTAGGTAGAACTATTTTGTTCGAAATGTGTGTGCATATGGCTTTCACTTCCAGGGCATTATTAAAAGCGAAAATCTTTTAAATAGTATTTTTTCTTAAACAGTCTGTACGCATCCATGCTTGCTTTCCGTTTCTAAATTTATTTGTTTCCATATTAAGCCGGAGCAGGCCGGGGGTGGAGGGTGGAGGCCGGGGGCTGGGGGTTGGGAATTCTGTTACCAAAGGCAAACAACCTGACAAATAACGGTGATGCCATCGGGAGGGGTGTTTAGAATATTGCAACGTGTTATTTTATTGGACTGATCAGTGGGAGGGTTGGAAATGAGGATGTGGATGTTAGTGGCAATAAAATATCTGCTCTGCAAATAAACTCTTCTTCTTCTTTTTGTTCTGTCATCACTCACATATCGGAAACAGCCCTACAGTTGACTCTGTCTTAAGTTTATCAACCAGAATCGGCCGTATTCTAAAATAAGTCATATTTCTATTTTTGCATCTTGTTATCGTATAACTTTGTAATGCCGACAATTTTGACGTTTCAAGTTTAACAGGTTTGAAATTAATGAATTCAATCAATCAGATAGCTCTAAAACCTTAAGTCATTCACAATTATGGATAATGATAATCGAGATACAGAAAAACCAATATTGCTTATTTCATAATATGGCCGGATGTTCTTCTTCCAGGGACTCGACTTCCGGGAATCTTTCCCTGCATCATGAGATGCGAGATCTCCTACTTTTCTGGATGTCTCATCATATTTTGGATTTTATTTTTATTACAAAATGGCCGCCTCTTGCTAATGTGAGAGTTGTGGGGTATAAAGGCAAAGGCAGCAATATCCAAAAAATTATGAAAATGTCTTGAGTGCAGTCACCGAGGATTACTTATTTAAAATGTTTCCTATAAAATCTCGAATTCAGTACTTTATAAATTAGTAATCCTCGGTGAACGCTTCAATTTTTTTGGATATTGCTGCCTTTGCTTTTACACCCCACAGTTGACGTCAATTTTAGACTAAAACATGATACCAAAGGCAGTAATATCCAATTATGTTAATAGCATTAATATCCATATTTATAGCATTTATATCGATATTTCAAAGTTTAATATACAATAATAAACTTGCTTAAAGAAAAACTGAGATGACAACTCTTTTTTTATTAAGTATTTGTTGATTACAGTGTGATATTAGAAATAGGAGAAACATATTAATAGTTGTAACAGTAAATCTTTTACTTGCTACCTTTCTTAGAAAGCAGACCTGCTCGTGTTTAGAGAGGGAGTTCTTTTGTGGTGTAATATAATCAAATTAATGTACATAATTCAGTCTATACAGATATGTTAAAAATTTATCTTCAATGTGATGTATTTTTCATATATTCCGGAGAAATTTCCTCGAGTAGCGACAGTTTTTGATATGTAACATCTTTCCTCTCGCTTTCCTGTGGCAGTGATTTTGTGAAAAAGGACGGAAATGTGTAACAGGAAATAAGACGCCGGGGAAGCGCGCGCAATTGCAATTGACCAATGTGCGCGCGAGGAGCGCGCGCGATGGTAAACAATCATCGTTTATAGACCAGTCAAGTTTGTACCATCACAGCGAAGACGCACACTTCCAACAGCCAGCCCTTCTGATTTTATATATATGTTACGTGGCTGGTACCAAACTGGTGTGGATGTTGTAACTTTAATATATTTTGGTTTATATCTTCGAAACTATCCAATAAATACTTTATTTTTTTTACATTAATGAAAACGATAATTACCCTTAATGATTTACATTCTCAAATTTTATGTAATTTATGTGATTATTTTTAAATATTTATTCAAAGTTTTCATACAATATGTATGGTGGCACACTACCGCCATCTATGAAAATAAATAAAAACATGTAATTGACCAAACACATTTCTAAACAAAATACGTATGTACATTATATACGGTACCTAGCTGGTACGGCAAAATTTAATAATAAATAAATGCACATACATTATCTATAAAGGGTATTATAAATTTCTTCTTTTTTTTTAAAAGGTTTTTATAAATTTCGATGTTAATTTCTGTTGTTGTTCTATTGATAATTTTAATTGCGCGATGTCAAATGTTACACATCGTATGCGGCTACTGTAAGGCTCGCTCGTTTTTTTTTTTGTATTTGTCTCAGAAATATCTCAGTGGGATATTTCTTTTACCCTTGTTTTATATACCCTTCAAGTATAAACACTATTGATTTCTGCTGCATTTCACCTCTTGCAGACGCGGTCCTACCAGTCTGCCAACCTCTTCTCCCGCCACCGCCGTTGTCTTCCTTCATACATCTCTTTTGAGATCTCAATGAACTTCACAATTATTCACACAGCTCAATGCGGTTCTAGTCACGACTTAAATATCAGACACCACTCACATGCCCGGTCCAGACCGCGCGCGCGTGCGGCTCCAGCATCCCGGCACCACGCAAGACTGTAAATTCCAACAATGATCTCTCCGACTTGAATACAAGCGAACGCCATTTACTTTGGACGATTGTTCTTCACTTTGACTGCCAGTTTGCTGCGATTCGTGCTGCCTGCGCTGCACATCACGAATTAATGATGGTATCCTCGATGTAAAATGATATGGTTGCGCTCCGTACAGCGACTGAAGTTTCTACATCTTGCAGTATTTACATAGTCACATATCAAAAATATGGCCCACTGAGTACTGCGAAAATTATATTCATTCACCAAAGGCAATAAATATCAAGAAATAAAATTATAAATCATCTGAGGATCATACCTTAACTGAAGAATTGAGAGGGCTAAATAACTTGGAACTTCGGTAACGGCACGATAAACCGGAAAGAAGGCTATATCGGATGACAGTTGGTAAAACGTGGATGATGATGGCTGATAATTTCAAGACACACCTCCAAGGTAACATCAAAAATGTCGTTGAGTAAAATTAGAGGTAAAGTGTGCAATAGACAGAGAAGACGGAAACCAAAAAAATGATGCCATTATTCATGCAGATCAGCAGAAAAGGAGATAGCTTAAAAATCTTTATTTTATTTATATACGAACACTAACAGTTCAGTTCAATATAGAATGTATCTAAACAGCTTTTCTTAATGTGACCAGGATGTTTCCTGAAGTCAACAAATAATGGGATAAAATAAAAAATTAAACATAATAAAATTAGCAATAGGTTAAGAAGGATTTAATAAATTATCTTAATGGGTAAAATATCCACATTTAAGCAACAAACAAACAAATTACTATGCCGTTTCCCAGGAGGAATAAGCAGAGAGAGTGCCACACTCTTCGTCCTGATACGTCTGCTTCATCCACTTTCATACATCTTCTCATGCGCGCTTCGATTGATGAAGCTTTTAACAAGGCCATCCTCTAATATATGGTTTACCTGGTAACGTCAGGTCTTCTGCGGATGCTCTCTGTTTCTCATTAATTTTCTTCACCATTCTTTTCTCGCGATTCTCGAAAAATACAATAGCAAATAATTTGCAGCTAGTTCATTCTTTCAAAATAATAAATAGAAGTTTGATGATTTAAAAAAAGTAGATATTACTCAGTTTACTTCACAGTTGGGATACAGTAAGTCGTACCATTAAACCAACCTGTATCAATTGTACTGTGCTATTGTACCCCCTGCTTTGTGCCTTAAAGCCTTAACTATACGTATATTTAACGTTACAGCAAGAACCTTTCTCAAGTAGTTCGGCATTGCTCCATCAGATGGGAGGCTTGAGGCTGTGGTTGAAACAAAACACACTCGATAGCAGATCTCTCCGTGAACGTTAAGTAATACAAATATATTGTGTTATGGGAGGTATTTGTTTAAGGGTATCAGTGTTACATACACTTGGGGTCCCTGTATTAGATACACGATTCGATAGTGGTGTGGAACACTCTGGAATGATTGTGTTTCCGATACAAACTTTGTGTGAACTTTGTCAACCATCCCTAGTGTCGCAACATTCTTTAATAGTAGTGACAATTTGTTTATGTATGCTGATGTATTTTATGTATATGAAATATAAAACCAATCTTCATACAGTATTGACCAGTTTAATAGACATTATTTCCGGTACTTTATCAATTTATTAGGTTTAGTTATTGAGCTAAAATTCGAATTAATACTTAGATATCAATACATAAGCCCATTGCTAAGATAGTCTGTACGTCTTAAAAATAATACTAATTTGACTATTTGCTTATAAAATACCAATAATTATCAATCAATTTGTACAAACATCAAAATAAGCTATTAGAATTAATAAAAAAAATCGTTCTTGAATATAATATATGTGTGTTGTATCAAATGTGTCCAGAAATAAAAAATGAATTAAACGGTTAATTCTGGCGTCCTCTAGCGGCAGTAATACAATGTAATTTGTGCCTCCCGTACCAGAAAAAGTGGATTACTCTAAAAATGGATAATAAACGTTAATCGATTAATAAGTGAGACTTACAGATAAGGTCGATATATTCACGGAAATATACAAGGCCGCTATAGCGTAATTGAATAACGCGCCTGCCCCGGATAGGAGGAGATCCGTGGTTCGAATCCCGGTAGTAGCCAAATATTTTTTCGTGGATTTGATTTTTCTGTATGTCTTTTTAATTGATTAATTAATTTGGTTTTTAAAAAAAATATTCAAATTTCTGCACGGCTTTAATAGTTTTATTTGACTTATATCAAAACGAATTTAATATTAGTCACATTCATGGTACTCCAACATTTACAGAAGATAGATCAGAAATATTGAAAAAAAAAGCAATGAAAAATTGGTGCCTCTAATTTCGTTAACCGTGGACATTTCACCTTTTTCACAAAGTGTAAAGAATATTTTTTATTCAAAATTGAATGAAAAAGAGTCCCCTAAATTGCTACTACTACTACGAGATACTCTATAGAATAGATGTATTTTTTTCTAGTGCTGTAGCAAATAAAAACGTGGGCCAGTATTTGTTAAAATTTTTTTTTTTACCTGTATTATTTTCGTATGTACGTTTGCGCTTTTAAACACAGAGGTTTCGTTTCTTGGAAAAAAGAATCCTCAAAATGCACAAAAGAGCAGCGATTAGGCAGGAGGCAGAAGGCATTCAATCACCATCTCTCCCTCTAATCGTCCGGATGCCTCCTCGTCTGCCGCCACATCCACCGCCATTATCCATCGTCATTACCCTCCCGATAGCTTCCGATCCTCCCCGAGGATCTTATCCATCCAGCGCCACTTTCGGGCTTTGGGTGTTTTCCGTATCCTTGCGGCATTGTACATCACTTTTGGCCCTTTCGGCTGCCATTAATCTGGCTTCGATACCGGACTTATTGTCACTAAGCTAGGATTAAACTCTAAGCACCGGGCTGTACTTCCGTGAACTGGCATAGCCCCCCCTGTGGTACAGTAAGTGAACAGGTTGTGTTTGATTTGCATCGAATTGCTTTCAAATCATATATCGCTCATGATAAAACAACACCTCGCATACCACACTTTCCTCAAAATCAAATTGTTGTGTATTTGTCTTTAAAATGTATGGATATGTAATCTGGCAAAAGCTTGCAGCTTAAAAACAATTATTTCTGTCTCTTATTCCATTTAAGCAATTCCTCGTATTCGATTTATTGTAAATATATCTAGGTGGCTTACTTTTATCATAAGCAATATGTACTTGTAGACTTGCTAACTCTACATTGATTTGCGACAGTCTACATATTGTTCTGAATATTATTTACAATTTATTTTATCATTAAGTCATTTTTTATTTATTATTTATAAAAATAAAAATTAAATTAAATAGACAACAGTAGTCTCTACCGTCTTTCAACTATGGTATTGTCAAAATGGTAAAAAAAAAAGTCTTTTCTATAATCATATGACGAGAAATGTCTAATTTTTCATTATATAACAACGCAAAAATGATTCATTCAGCATAATATATTCATGTAGGTAAAAATTATATGGATAGAATTCTGCTTGAAATAAGCTGTACTTAACTATAATTTCTACGAAGTAAAATGAAATATAATTCGTATCACTTAATATTATCACGATTATTACCATATTTATATATATTATAGTATTCAAATTCAGACAAGTATTGAATTTCGCTTTTAGTCTAATAGACTACTAACTGTACTTAATTTTCGTTAATATAAAAGTACCAAGGCGGTAACAAATGTTACCCCCACCCCCCTCCCCACATAAATAATTATTTTTGCTAATTCAAATGTTACTTTTAAATGTTTTTTCTCAATCAATTCTCCCATTTTCACTAATTATTCATTGGTACATTTTTTTTCACAATACCTGTAAATTTCAACCTAAATCATTGACAATGTCTTAATATCAATAATTGTGGAGGTAAGCGACTTCAAAGCATGCATTTTTTCAATATTTGTGACTTATCTTATGGAAAACATGAAATTCAAGTAACTTATATTGTGTATTAAAATTCATTCGCGTTAATACATGAAAAATAAAATGATTTAAACCTCGCAGAAATTTGTTTGTAAAAAGGTTTTTATCATTCATCCAATTCTTAACAAAAAAGATCCATTTATTTCCTCGTAACGACTTTAACGTTTTGAAAATGCTCCCTACCTATATATTTTTTCGCATTCTTTGAAATATTATTCGAGATATTTCAGTGCCACCATTTTTGTTCACGATTTGAGATCTTAAAACAAACATATTTTTATTACACGATGATGTTTTTTACGGCACAAAAAATACTTGTTTCATCAATAACATTGACACGAGATAACAATAAAAGAAATTCCCGAAAAAAACAATCTCACGACAGCGGGAGGTGCTACCAAGTTGAGGATCTGTAAAAAGCCCGCCGCATCTGGCCGGGAATCTTAAACCCCCGAGATAACATCTCGTGCAGCATCCACACGGCCCTGTCGGCGTTTGGTCTGCGGGCACAAAGCCAAAGCAATAAAGTATCAATCGTAATTGATTCGATTATCGAGAAAAATATTTTAAATGCTTACAACCAATTAGCACTGTGGGTTACAACCATTTTTGCAGTTTGATGGAGACGTAGTTACTAAGAAAAAATATTTGATATTAATTTGATAGATTTTTAATTGAAAAACAACTTCATTTGTAATCATGACTCTTTCTGTGATGAAATCATTTATCACCGAAATATATAGACATGACCCAACGTAAATTTCTTAGTAGATAGGTACACAGCTCTGGGCTCTGAAAATAAGTCACGCTTTATAACAAAAAGTTATTGTAAAAAAATCGCCTTGTTTACTATAGGATTTCATTATGCAAGAATAAATACTAGAACTGCGTTATAAATGTGTTTAAATTATAATTGAGTGAGGACATACTTCCGCTGTGTCCCAGTCCCTTCACCTAAAGAAGTATTTTAGTTCATCTCTATATCCTATCTGGCCACATACATATTTCTACTGCATACGCAAACGTTACGACAGTTGTTTTAATATTTTTACAGTTTATAAGTTATTTAACTTGAATTCCATTTTAAAATTTTATATGTATTTTTTTAAGTATTATGTAAATTCCAAGGTCTCTTAAATTTTTTTTAATAAAATGAATACACGTGTTTGTCACATTTTTTCAATACAAAACTTTTTTGTAGATTACGATATCTTATATTATTTTGGCTCTAGTCAAAAAACATTTGTACTGTTCCATATTTTACGCAAAATAAAATGTCGGTTAGTCTCATGTCTTTATTATATTTTCTTCCTCGCAAACGACATAAATTATCAATAGTTTACCGAATAACTTTAAAAATATCATATCATCCGCGACGATGCTGACATATTTATTAGTCCAAAAAAATGGAAGGCAAAACGTTAATTTACAACGTCTCAAATTGCTTTAGTATCGAATCTGTAGCCAATCGTTGGGTATTAATAAATATTTGTTTGGAGTACAAAACAATAAAACAAGTCTCTTGTTGTGTAGCGGACATGATTAATCTCACTCCGTTCTTATCGGCATTTTGGGAAACCGCCAGGAAATGCGGACTTAACCGCAGGAGAAAGACGAAGATGATAGACAAATTGAAATATTAATGAAAAATCATACACGCTTCCATTATGTCGGTGTAAATAATATTTTTTTCGTGTACCTCAGGATCTACGAGTAAGGTCCACAAAGTTCTGCATTATATCTACGACTATTCCGTTACACATAACTTTTGTAAACGCAAAATTTGATTTAAAAAAATATGCGAAAATTTCGTTTTTCTCAACTCTTTATTCATTTATCGATATTAATTTAACATCTCGACAATTGCGCTCAGCAATACCGCGCATAAAAAAATATATAATTAAAAATAATTTCTAACAATAAGCTATTTAACCTAATTTACCCTATAATCTATATAGCGAGATAATTTTTTATCCATGTATCCATCCATTATGTAACAATCCATGAAAAAGTTTATCTTCGCCATGGAATACACTAAAGAAAAAAAACTTTGTTGAAAGACGTCGAATTTCATCAAGCGAACGGAATTATAAAAGAGACTACACGTATTTTTCCATGTGTGTAGGTTTTCCAAAGAAATATTTCCATACTCTTTTGCTCTCAGATTCGATTTGATTAGAGGTTTCTGATCAATTTTGAATACATTTGAACTTTGATTAATAAAATATTTTATGAAGCATCTACTTTCTTAGCTTAGTATAGACAAGTATCTAGTCTATACAAAATGTGACAGTTGGTCAGATGGAATTTTTATATGAAATATTAAACGATCACTTTGTGTTTCTTCAACATGTTTCCAAAACATTTTAATATTTTCTTATTTCAATAAAATATTTTACAAAAGATATCATAATACCTACATATATACGAAAATAAAACCCGAATTTACTGCATACAAAATGATTTTTTTAATTGATAATATTTGTAGGGACATACATATGGGTGTTTAATTTTGTGTTAAAAATAATTTTAAGCACCACTAATTAGATATGTAATTGATTAAGCAATAATTCTGTCTTTTTTTAATTTATTATTGCGTTATTTTGGAATGCGTCCTTTTTTCTTGGAAAAAACTGACTTTGGCAATAAAAGTTTAAGAACATGTATTTAATACCGAAGTGTACCTTACCAATCAAGTTTTTTTATATTATTTGACATTCCATCATTGGCCCATGATCGAGATTTTATCAGTTGCTTGGCAACCGCTCGTCGGACTACTGTGTCGGTGGCATTTGAGTATCGAACCCAAATCGAAATATAATTCGATCTGACAGTCATTCGTTTGTTACATTTTTGTTTTTTTCTATTATTATCAAAGACTTGCTGAGGAATTACCTGTCTATTTAATATGAATAAATATTTATAACAATGCTTCGAGTTTGATATAGTAAATACTAAAAAGTTTGTCGGTCTTTGCCTTTATTCATATAGCAGTGAGGTATATCCAAATTAGCTACCTGCGATTCTCATTATTTTCTGTTTATTACATTAAGTTAAATAAAATAAACCTAACCTAACATGTGGCCAGAATAGCGCATTGCTATCAATTATAGTCTAGATATCATTATATCTGATCTGTAATAATAGCAGATATTGTTTTAATTTAATTATTTTTGTAACCTCAATATTATTACTGCTTACTTTCAAACTAAGCTAAAAGCCTGTACTATGAAAAATAGGACTAATCAGATGGCCTGAAATGAGACTCAAATCTGTTGATGTGTCGGAAGAGACATTTGCTTTTAAGAATAAATACATACACATTTCATTTATCCTCAAATACTACATTATAACATTTCAAAAACGTTATAAAAACGTTTTTTAAATACTTTAAAAGAGTGTTGCGTATTATACAAAATGCTAGTATTTCCATTCAATTAGTATAAGGGTGTTCAGCTCTCATTAATTCATATTGAAAATATTCTCAAATTTATCCCCGAAAGGGTTGTTCCTTGCGTCGAATTACGCATCGCTGTGTATAGAAAAACCCTCCCCAAAAAAAGGTAATAATCTATCAGATAGGATATTCGCAGGAAGAAATATATATCCGAATACATCACACGGGGAGGGCGAAACGAATTTTAATGTTTTAATTAATGAAAAGCCCATTCCCGGTGAATAGACCGATTCAGGTAGAAAATATCCTCAGATACGGACGAGCCCGCTGGCCCGACCGGCCCCGCACTCCCCGGCCCGCGCACAAATGAGAACACATTTTCCGAAAAGAGCACCACCGTGGTGTGGGGCGGCGGGGGCCGAACGGCTCGCTTTTTATATTTCGGATTTTTTCCGTTTTTGTTTTGTTTACGGCGTGTTTTTTCTGGCCCGCAAATATTCGCGGGACGGATGAATAGGGAAATGTGCAATAAAATTGAATGAATTCCAGAAATGTTTGATCCAGACGTAATGGGTAAATTTTGACTGTACGACTTTCATTGGGCATTCAATTTGTTTCGCTTTCTTTTTTATTTGTCTATCGCGTAATGCGCTCGGGTACTCTATTTTTTTTTTCAAATTGGACGGAACGTCGGCCAGGCTACGTGAATTGAAAACACGAAAAATTGTATGATAATGCCTGCACTTTCATGTACATCACTGATAATGCTATATTTTTTCTGTATCAAAAGCATCCGAGTTCTAAATGTTATCTGTGACGTATATTCGTCCGCATTCCGAAAATAGCAATATTGCTGTTTCGGTGTCTCGACACTTATTGTACAACAATGTAATGTCGTCAATATTGACGTCTTAAATTTGAAAGTTTTGAATTTAATGAATTCAATCAATCAGAAAGCTTTTAAACGTAAACAAACGTTATTCACAAATTGTGAAAACGTCTAAATTGACGGCAATACAATTTTATACAATAACAGTCAAGATACCGAAATAGCAATGTTGCTTCAGCCGATTAAATATTTTGAGTTTAAATAATGATATTTTCATGTTGTGACTGATAAGCTTTCTTACATTAATAATATTTATGTAATGTTGCAGATTTTAATAATAATGGTCGATTTATGGGCATTAAACTGAACTCCAATATTAAATATTCATTATAATAGAAGTCCTAGGCATCCTAAAATATAACCAATTCGATTACCCATTCCGTTCATGTTATTTTTTCATAGTTATGTTTTTTTTATCTTTTTACATATAAAATAAAAACAAAGGACTGCTTGCATCACATTATTCATGTAAATAAAATAAAAATATTTTTTAATGGAATCTTCACATCCATGCGCGTCATTTTAATAACAAAAAAATGAAAAATATCTTATTGTTATTATTATTACAGTCGACAATTATTATCGACTATTGGGGTGATTTGTTTTAGAATTCTTGATTTTTTGTATATTCTTAATAAATAAATACGTGTCACGTAACACATATTAAAAATATCCACTAAATATTTAAAAAAATAATCTACAAAAAAATCTTAAAAAACAAGTTGATGAAGAATCTTTTCGATTTCATCTCATCATCTTGTACACATGCACGCTGTGTATTGGACCAGATTCCATATAGCGATCCCGTCTCTCCACACAGTGGGCTCTTGAACGATGCAATTATTAAACGTTCAACGAGGAAAACTTTTAGCTTTCACTTTCGCCTGGACCGGCTTCGCCAAATAGGCAAACCAAAAAAAAGATTTTTTTTCATTCATAAATCGGTATATTTTTCATTTCATCAAAATTATTGTTCGATGTTATCCATACATTTGTTATTTTTACAAGCATGCAATTTACACTTAAAATAATTTTTCACGTATTTGATGTAATATAATATTTTTAGTAGCAGTAAAATATTTACTATACTGTATTCTATTGCACACACATGCGCACACATGAATACACGTGCGCCTTCTGTCCAGGTATGTTCCAACTCAAGGTATACAACACAAATTATAATTTTCAATAATGACATTTATTCATCAACAATAAAATACACATTAAGTATAGTAATTGTTTAGTGTTTTTACACATACCTAGTTATTCGATTAGCTTTGCATTTAAGAAAGACAATCTAATAAGTATGTAAGCCATGTGTAGAGGCACATCGTTTCGTTGTATTAGTATTTATACCCGTAAACACCAACACAACGAAAAAATGTGCCCCGTACGCACGGCTTACACATACTTATTCGATTGTCTTTCTTAAATGGAAAGACCTATACCTTCCCACGTACCAACTTGCATTAACCTTATATAAAAAAGAGAAAATGAAATAGTAAGCACATAACTCAATCATCATAATAACACTTTATAAATTTGATCATAATTATATTATCAAATGGACAATAAACAACAATTACAGCGCCCGGAGCTATGCAATTTTCATAACACCATTTTCAAACCATTTGATGAAGTCGTTTCATTTATAAGAATTGCAGTTGGTTAAATACCATTCGGAAAACCGCCGTCTTAGCTCTTGATTGGTAAATCCTGACTTCATGGTGTGAAAATATTATATTGCGTGGAGCGCACGTATTTAGTTGCATCCTTTAGTTATTTTTAGTTGGGATAGTTATGTAGGAGGGGTAGATATCTTCTCAAATACGAAACAGTTCAAGTATAAAAAAAAAGTTTTACGACACATATTAATAAAATAATTGTTTTTCAGTTTATTCTTAGATTGTATGTCATGCTGAAAAAAAATTAAAATATTTTTAAATCAGAAAATATACATCCATAAATATTTACACAGGTGTTCATATTCACCTTATTTTTTATAGTCAAGTACGTATTCTTACAATATTATCTTAATTCTGTGCAAACAATCTTGTAAACTTTCCTTTCCAAGCAATGTTTATTAATTTTTTAAATATTTTTGTTCAGCCATAACTCACCAACCAAAACAAAGTATCACATTATTAGATTCCGTGTCTATCAACAACATTATTTTATAACAAATATTTACCGTAAAAGTGATAATAATGTAAAAATCTTTTAATAACGTCGGGAATCTGTAGCCGGCCCTGGCATTCAGACAATCAGGCCCGTACTGAGGGCTTAAAACGGAAAAAAATAACACTAAGCCTTGGGGGCGCGCCAAGGGAGGGGCGCGCGAGAAAGGGGTATAAGGTGGTACGTTCACTTTTTTCAATATTAATTATCATTTCGTTTCATTTTTTGCTCCACTTTTTTCGTCTCGGGAGACTCTCATCTCTACGTGTGTCGGGGGTGGTTTGCGGGCGGGTCGGGGTTATCCTGAGAGCGTGTGGGGATGGAAGGCAGGGCGAGGGGGAGACGTTAGAAGAAGAGCAGTGTGAGCAGAATTCGTATGCAGACATTAATTGTATCTCGTGCCGGCGTTATTATTTATCTTTTGTTCTGATACATTGAAGCGAGATTGCCTTTCATGTTGTGACCACCCCGCACCCTCGTCTGGGCGGTATTATTGTTTTTTACGCTTTGAAAAATTACGTTCATTTAGAGAATCGCGTCCCGGCTTGCGATGGACGTGTAATAGGCACTTTAAACGGATGTCGCATCGGGAAATTTATTTCAAACTTGCAAACTTATCCCAACAATTTCTATCACAAAGACATGAAAATATATAAATGTACAAAATAATTGGTATAGATATAGTTATTAACTTTAATATTTTGACGAATGTTTTTAGTATTATTTATATACAAGTTAAGAAAGAACCATTTTTTTAGAATTATTGTATCAATTCAATTATGTGTAATATGTACTGAGATAAATTAAACCCGTTCTCTAGGAAAGGGGTCGGAAAGCGTATACTTAATACACATGTATTCCTCAGTTAAAATATTTATTTTTGCATGGTTAAATCCCCTGCTAAAGAAAACGTATTTTTTACAATAGACGTAATAAAGGGTGACTTGCATGCTAAGACATTGTACTTTTTACGAGTATTTAGTTTGACGATTTCATGATTGTTTTAAAATCAAATGTAAAAAAAGTCTAATGTCTTGTACCTAGTCGTGGCTTACCTTGGTTACAGTAAATTGGAGTAATTTCCAAGTCGCTTCAAGTGGTTGCAGCAATATAAGGAAGAAATTATATGCAAAACCTAGATACTTATTACATTCACTTCAAAAAAACAAATGGCAGTAAAATGAACAACCACAATAAGTTTGCATTATATATTAAAACATTTTTACTAAAATACAATTTATACATTTTATAAAAGCGGACATGTATCAAGAAGGTATGCGTGCAGTGAATGAAAATAAATAGCTCTTATTTAATATTTTTAAATAAATATGTCAAGACCTAAACTTTAAACACATACTACTAACTATACTAGGCTAATAATAGGCTAGAAATAGGCTATACTTTTGCTTCGACTACATTTATAAATTATCTCATTTTATTTTATTTTACATATTATTTTAATTAAAGACATACATACAAAGACGTTGGTAGTACACACATTTAATGCAAAATATAAATGGTTATGACAAATCTCCAATTAAAAGAAATGCACATTAAAAAAATACAAATAATTTTAAAAAAAACACTCAAAACGGAAAAAAAATATGGTTGAAAATAATGTCATACGGCAGTTACACACAAAAACACTAGAAGCGGCTAATGGAACCTGTATATGGTGAGAAATCTTTTCTTAATGTGGTATAAAGAACTGCTAAACATATCCACCACGTCCAAGTCCCGACGACACGACTGGTTGTATATACTGATGTTATTTAAGATTTTAACACATGTATACCTCAGATTTTAACCTCTAATCCTGCTGCCTTCAACTCTTGTCTCATATATTTTCTTTACCATCATCTCTTCCCTCGTGCATTCCACGTTCAAATTAAATATTTTATAAATTCCGAATTATAGAATACAGTCCAAAATTGTTTTCACGTTTTTTCATGATCTCAAATAAACCATTTTCAACTCTTTAAAAAGTTAAATGAAGTAAAGAAAGAATCCGCTGCTCCTCCTGAAAATAAATAAAATAAAAATGCAGCAAATAAGACAACAACTTGACGCGAAACTCTCGTTGAACTGTGCCCATAAATCGGACGTCAAAGGGAAGACGGCGGCCGGGCAAACAAACCACCCCCAACAAGTGTAATCCAAATTCGATCAAACGCCGCCGTAGCAGCATCCCCCGCCCGCGCCCGGCAGCGGCGGCCAAAACCCCGGAACCGTAAAAAAGAGACATTTCCGAAGTTTAAGGGGGTGAAAAAAAAAGAAAGAAAACGTCTTGAAGGGCGTTCCGACCGAGCGAGTATTTTAATTCAACCGATCGAAACGATTCCACGACACTATTTAATGCGGCACTTAAATCCGATACGATTTAAATAGGAATGAGTTTGTAATTCTTAGAGTAATGTATTTATTTCATGATTTGTAAGTAGGTACTTTTATATTTATACAAAATTTAACATGCATTAAAATAAAGGTCTAATTTTTTTAAACTATTTATTTGAGACAGACAGTGTTTCGCCTTATGAGGGTATTGCCAATATCCATAAAGTAGTAAAAAACAAGTGTTTTGTTTCCGTATTTGTGATTATGTAGTTTTAAAAACTAAAACGATACATAAACAAAATTTAGCAATGACTATTTACAATATTTTTAAGTTCGATATTTAATCAAATATAAACAAAATAAAATTCAATTTTAAGTAAAATTACATTTTTACTCTTTGCTTGCAATGCTTATAAATAATATAAAAATGTTAATTTCCCCCCCGAAGCACGAGTGAAAAATTTTTTGGGGAATAATATATTACTTATTGAATGTAAAATAACTAGCGACATTAGATTAATTGTATTTACGTTTATAAAGTAAATCAATAATAAATATATATTATTTTTTATCATTTCGGTAATTAATTTCCGTTATTAAAGCAAAAGATCCTAGCAATACTCTAAATTTAATCGATTGTCTTCTAATTTGGAAGCTTTTTGAATAAACCAGATCATAGATCCAAATGTAGACGTTAAATTACTGAGATAGTTAGAGGGAAAAAAGTATACAAATCAACAAGTGTCTCTGTGGTCAGTATATAATTCTTTGGAGTAATTGAAGAAGACCATTTGAGACCGAAAGAAGAAGTAAATTAGAGAATCTTATAGTAAAGCAGCAATAACTATTGACGAGACAATGATAGTGCTTCGACCTTCATTCGAAATTAAAAATGTTTAAGTCAATAAAACCAATTGATAATGCTTATGCTTGTAGTTAAATAAAAATTGATTAAGTCGTAGTTGAATGCAGTTGAATTCTGGGTAAATCACCTCGTCAGAACCGCGCCCGAACCCCAAGTGGCTGAAAGTGAGGGGATGGTTTGCGAGGAAAGCAGAGATGTCTAAATCGTTCCCAATAAAAATAGAAGACGATCGCTTCCTGGGGAGGGGAGCCCCGAAGGTTCCCACGCCCTTAGGAGGGATGGGACGTGACGCGGCTGAGGTGAAACATGGACTTTTAAAGACCTGCAACCGGGAAAATATATGGCCACAGTCAAAAGGAGAATTTTCAAATAAAATAGTAATTTTTCACACAAAATAAATTGCCATTATTTATTTAACTGATTTTTTATCACAACTAATAATGTATATATTTAGGGTCTTGTGTGTACACTTGTATTAAATTTACATTCCCTCATATTTACTAAAAAACGATGTTAAAAATTGATGATTACATTAAATACAATTGCTGAAACATAGTAAATATCAATGATATTTTTTCAAGTTAAAAAATATGGAAAATAAATAAAGAATCTTAATGTTTGACAATTAATTGAATATTTCGAATCTTCTCATCTCGTGGTGAGAATAAGGTTGTAAACTGTGTTAATAGTTGTGTTAATCTGGAAATTCAAGATGAAATAAGCTGTGTAAATATCACATTTTTTAAATTTTTTATTTTTTATTTTTTACAAATATATTTTTTTTACAAGATAGAGCTAGTTACATATTTTTGATTTTTCTCTTCTACATGAGTGACATAGACTCGTGTGTAGAAGAGGAGTATCTTTACATTTTACATTGACAGAAATAAAATGATAAAATGTAGTTATAATTAGTAAATAATAGGTACATATATATAATAATAAGTAAGCAATAAGTAAAATATTAAGTAAAGTAATAAGTAAGTATAATAAGTAAGTAATATATAATATTGAGTAATTAATAGGTACATATATAATAATAATAATAAAAAATATTTATGATGGTATTTTTTCACGTTTTTTTAAATGACTCATAACTGTCCTCGGTTCTCAATTCAACAGGCAATTCATTGAACCATTTCACACCTCTGAATGTGTAGTGATGCTGAGCAGTTGTGGTATGTATCATAGGGATATGTAATTTACCAAGTGCTACATTTCTGCTACTTGACACTCTTTGGGTCAGCTCGTTATCACTATGAAAACCTTTATATAGTTGAAATATGCAATTTTGCTTGTAGATGTTTTCTAAAGTGGGGACTTGTTCGAGAGTTGTTTAATTAAAATAAATAGTAATTAGGCTCAGTAATATTGCTTTTTAGAAGTTTGTGGGTACTCAAGATCAATTATATTAAGTTGAACGTGAAGTTGGATGTGAAGTTGGATATAAAACAGTTCACTTGTGTTTCAAACCTCTTAACCGATGGAGCATTTTTCTAATTTTATATATATTTTCAATAAAACATTGAAATCCCAACAAATTGGCATTATTCCGCGCAACCTGTAGATCAAGCCACGCCATCTATCTCCTCAATAGGCCACTTCGACAAGTGAATTCGGATGGGGGTTGGAAAAAAACTACCCCCAATTTACGTGGGACGATCCGCCCTATCATCGGCCGCCCCCCCTTCAGGATAAATCTCTTGCTAGACAACCCCAATTCACTGTTTTTTCGGGGGAGTTGGAAATTCGAGGCCTTCGTCCCGGGGTGTAATCACTGCCTCGATAGCGAAAATCGAAGATTATTTTATCCATGGATTGTTGAGCCCGCTCTGAACGTTTTTTTTGTCTGTTGATATTTGTTTGTCTACACTCAAAGATATTTCATGTACATGTTGAGCATTGCACACAGAAATTCATCAACATGATAAAGTATTTAAGATAAATTATATATAGAAGTTTCATAGAGACGAAGCTATGAATATGAAAAACGTGTGTGGAAGTCTTTTGAATTTGAATGTGTTTACACAATTAGTAAATTATTTGTGAATAACAGAAATAATTAGAAAATCAATAAATAATTTTATATTCACTGTAAAATAAGTACAATTAATTATTAAAAAATGCATGAAATTTGTTAACACAATGAAATTATTTGTAAATATCTAAAATAATTATGAAAACTATAAATAATTATATATTTACTGTAAAATAATAACCTCATTGAGTCCCTACTTATAATGTAGCAGTAGTAGAGTCTAAATTTTCACGTTTTTGCTCGTTTATTGTCTACAAAAAAATTATAAGATTTGAACACTTCAATTTAATGTAATCGTCCGTATTCTGAAATAAGCAATATTGTTAATTTGGTATCTTGATTTCGGTTATTGAGTAACATTGTAATGCCGTCAATTTTGACAGGTTTGAAATGAATGAAATCAATTATTCAGAAAGCCTTAAAACTCGTGTAAAACACTAAAATGTAAGCAAACGTTTAGTTATCCATAATTTGTGAATAACTTAACGTTTGCTTACATTTGAGAGCTTTCTGATTGATTGGATTCATTAATTTCAAAACGACAAAACTGACGGCATTTAAATGTTATACAATAACTGTCAAGATATCGAAATAACAATATATATAGCTTATTTCAGAATACGGCCGAATGTATCAATTCCTTTTAAATACTAACAAATATATACATCTATATGCATAATTATTTTTTTATGAAATATTCATTTCCAAATAAAGTATATAAATATTGCTGTACCTCAAACTTTTTTACACATGCTGTCAAAAAGCCCTCAAAGTGTCGTTCCTCCCAATACCTAGCTCGTCTCTAATAATTAAAAAAGCAGCATGCTAGTCGCACATGCGGAGACAAAAACGCGTAACACCACGTGACATGCAAATAAAAGAGGCAGACCGATACTCTCCGCGCCGCTCTAATATTTACTCTCTCACATAAATAACGCGAGACTTCCTAAACGGTCCCCCAATTCTTTCCAGAAATAAAGTGGCCGTGATAAAGACATCCTCTCTTCCTTGTTGTTTTCTTCCCTCCCTCGTTCCTTTTTTCTTGGTTCGATTCTCGGTTATTATAGGATCGTATGTTTTTTACCATTCATCAGTGTTTTACATCGCGATATTTAATTCAAACATGTACCTACATTAATTTTTTTGAATGGATTTATCATTTTTACTCCTTTTATATTAACTCGTGGCGTCTGTTTCTTTGACGCAAAAACTTTGGATCGATTTTTAACCCTTTTCCCGAGCTGAAACTTTGCAAGCGCTCGAGGCGACGATCAAAAAGATCTATCAAATTTTCGT
Organism: Agrypnia vestita; assembly: GCA_016648135.1. Classification (NCBI taxonomy): domain Eukaryota; kingdom Metazoa; phylum Arthropoda; class Insecta; order Trichoptera; family Phryganeidae; genus Agrypnia; species Agrypnia vestita. Next base: position 73,849 of record JADDOH010003905.1, read on the forward strand.
TTAAAAAAATTAATAATTGCAGTATAATTTTGGATTTTTAAATTTTTTTAATGGTTTTTTCATACAACTTGCTCAGTTGTATGAAAATATTTCGACGCATCTGGTAGACACTAAACCTGATTATAGTATAATTTTGGATTTTTGAAAATTTTTTATTACTCCCTTTCGTAGCGTCGCCCGACCGAAGCCCAACGCGTAGGTTAAGCGCCACACCAGTTTCCACTAGTAAATGAGAAAGGGAGTATAATAAAAACCTCGTTTTATGGGTTAGTTTTTTTAAATACGCCTTGTAATAAATCCATATTTATTACCACCCGTGAAAACCGAGGCTTTTATGTTTACCATTCTTTGTATTCACTTTATTATTGTTCATCATCAGCGGCTCCACAGCCCATTGTGGGCCTTGGCCTCTTCCAACATCATCCTCTTCATCTTCCTCTATCCTCACATGTACTCCTTCAATCCCTGATGCTTATAGTTTTCACATCTTGGTGCGCTCCATCCAGCCATCGGAGTTTGGATCTGCCAACGCTGCGTCTACCTTGGGGCTTTGTGTGGAGAATCTTTTTTGGCATTCTGTCTTCACTCATTTTTTCTACATGCCCTGCCCATTGCAGCCTCCCTATTTTGATAAATTGTATTATTTTTAGCTGTTGGTTTTCCGAAAAATAAAATAATACACGTTTTCATTAAAATTCATACATTTTTTTGTAAAGGTATTTATAAAAATGTATTACCCTCCAAAATAGTTTTTACTTGCACTTTACAAAGGAATTCACATTTTCTATCAGGTTGTTTACAACATTGCATTACAAGTTAGTTTGATTCACAGTAAATAAAATCTAACGTCATATGATAATATATATTTTTTTAAATTTATAATATGAATTAAATATTTCTAGTTCGATTTGATAATCCAATTTTCTATACCATTTAACTCCTACATATATGTAGTGCATATGTAGTGCAGTGGACCGTTGATATTTTTAACTGTGTTATTATAGGGTAAACAACTCCATAGTTCTATGATACTTGAGCTTATCCTGAGCTTTGAGCATCTATTTTTTAAAACCAGGTTTTTTATCCCCTTCACCTATTTTATCCAATATTCATATTCAAATATTTTTTATTATTTAGACAATTACATTTTATTATAACAGAGTGTTAGTTAAATTAGTATAAACCACTACCTGTTATAATGTCTAACAATAAAGTTAATGCTTTAAATATTAAAAATATTAAAAAGATTAATAATTAATTATTCAATCTACAAGTCACTTAATATAAAATAAATTTAACGCAATTCTTTAATCTACACTATATTGCCACATATAACTCATTTATGATCACTTTTTTATCGCTGGGTAACACGTATTTAACATTCCATTCAATTCTCGCATTATTTATCGCTCTGGTTGATTTCGCCACTTAGGTACTCCGCTTGATTATTCGAGAGGATTTGTTGGCGCGCAACTTCTTTGGTTTCTAACATCTCGTGTCAATACTTTCAATCTATCTCAGACTTTTTTGAGACGACTCAGACGACGCTTTAAACTTGGAGATTAGCACGTACCATTTCTCAAAAAAGTGGCGTACAATTGCCCCGCCGTCATTTTCATGACGAGCCTTTACAATTTTCCTTTTGAAGTGTTAAGTTGACAGTGACAAATAAGGCCCGGGGTATCCGGTCGAGGTTGGGGAAGGTGGGAACGTCACGTACGACCTTCGGAATTCTGAACCGGGTAAAAAACCCGCCGAACCGCATGCGGCCGCCGCTGAACCCGCTCAATGAGACCAAAAGGACTCGGAGTTATTACCCCTCGGTGAGAAGGCGGTGGAGCATTCCACTCGACTACCGCGCTGATGATAATGACTCTCAAGCGCATGCTCGCGTCCATCAGGGTACAGTATTATTGCCACGCGATAATCGTTCCACTTTGAATACAAAAACTACGGCACCTACTGCGCAACTGCAAAAATGATATGTCGGTTTTTGACACTCAAATAATACACCGTTTTTTAATAAACCAAAATCTGTCGAATTTCTATATTTTAATTTCAAAAGCTGCAACTCATCAACAGGTGTTAATAACAGGTATAGGTCTTTCCATTTAAGAAAGACAATCGAATGAGTATGTGACACTATTACACCAATATTATAAACTCTAACACGTGGATGCACGCAGTTCTTCCTTGGTACAACTTGCTCTAATACCTGCAAAAAGAAAACATGGTAGAAACCTTAAAAAAACATTATTTTTGGTAAAAAAAGAAAGAGGTAGATACCTAGATACACGTCAACATTTTTACTATTTTCCAACTACTTTAAAATCTTTTGCAATGAACAATACTTAAACCTTCGACCACTACTAGATCACTGAGCGAGTTAATAGATCACTAGGCAATCTTAATCTCTAGACAAATAAGCTATTCATTATGCATTACGGGTACAATCACATGTCGAGGTTTTCATTTTAGAATCTTGGGTCTTCGAGCTTCCTTGTCATATACTATTTAGACATCTCCTGTTTAATTTGACATGCTTGGGTTATAATTTTTTTCTAATGTCGAGAGTTTAAAATGTCGCATCTATGATTAAAAACACCGAACTGAATAATTTATCGCTTTCTTTCGAATGCTCGAAATCGGAATCGGACCAGCGATAATTGTTTCGTCCCGCAGCGGCCAATCATAGCTCACTCAGGGTCCTTCTCACGCATATCTCCTCCGCCAGGTCCTGTCACATTTTTACTCTTCCCAAAAAGAGGTCCGGTTCCTCTGCCGACCGACATATCAGCGGAATAACTCAAACAATTAACTTCCAGCACATTCTTTGATCTCTTGCCGTTGAATTCGCAATACGGTCATTATAAAATGGCGTCAATTTCAAACGAGCTTAAGCGGCGTTGCCACCGCCCTATTTTCCAAATAAATAAAAAAATTAAATCACCCCTTTGACTGCCGCTTCCACGAGAAGAGCGCGGGAGCACTACCATTTGAGCGGGCTAAAAAACATAATATTAACATCCAGCCAACTATTTCTTCGACTTTGCAGTCATCTCCCCGTTTACAGCATTCACGTCAAACCTGTATGTGACGTTCTGTCCATAAATAAAAAATGGACTTAAACTTCTTAGAAATACTTCAGAAAGATAAAATGCCAATAATACGATCACAATTGGATTTTAATTATTCTTCAATCGGTTCCCTCATTACCGAGGATCATTGTTATATCCTCACTTCCTGTCATCATAATAGGATAGATAATCAGTGGTCTCCTTGGTCTGGTCAGTCCACTTTCTTTCTGGCCTTACACCTAAGCAATCTCACCAGTTTTACCAGATTATTTGAAGGATTGTTCGAGAGATCGTGTGGAAAATCCTTTTAGATTTTAATTAATCTATTATAAATTCATTAAATATAATATGAATCTGCATTTCAGTACTGCATTATTTCTCATGAAAAAGTACACAACCACGCCGTGTCTTACACTTTCAAAATTGAAATAAGGTTTGGATTTTGTCCCCAGAGGGGTGATTAATTAATTAAGGTAAATTATAACAGTCTCACAGTCTCATTACCAGCTACAAAATCTGCGTATACCAACTAGTTCATGAGAAAAGACTACTATATCTAGGGCATGGTCCCTTTAAATGATCGAATAATTTTCAGATTTGGAAAATAAATATATAGAGCTTTCAAAAATTTGATAATGTGTGGGTGTTCTTACGATGGAATTGGTTAAACGTTGTATCGTGTAGAGTTATCACATATGCTAGCTCATGCAGGTCGTAAGTCCCTGGGCCATCCTATAATAAGACTTTCATACATTTTGCATTTTAAAATTTGAAAAAAAAAACGGATAGTAGATACTTCTGTTAACCCGTAATACATTGCCAGCGATCACAAAATTTCTCAAGATGGTCTCTATTTTCTTTTAGCAATGTTATATTTAACTGTTGTGAATTTCCATTTTGCTGTTGCAATAAAATGGGCCCGATTTGTTTTTTTTTTTATGAATGTTTAAATTAATTTAAAACATCAATAAAACGAAGCAACGTATTTGGTTCAAGTTGATTTATATATTTTATCACCAATTTCTTCATGTTGTTTTACGTTCTTCTGGCATCACGAAAATGTTTAAAAAATATTTTCCCGAATTGAAAAAGACGTCAAAAAGGGAATAGGAATTAATCCCATCAATAAATACACTTTTTTAAATTCGAGTACGCCTCGCCCTCCTTCGCTCGCGGTCGAAATTGGCTCAAAAAACGCCGTCTTGTCCGCGTTTTTCGGCCATCGTGTGAATTCGTCTCCGAATCAAAGACGCCGAACGCCGCCGCAAGTTTCGCCGCTTTTCCCAGGCGGATCGGCGGGGCGGGGCGGCGAAACTTATCTCCGCGCCGGTCTATTCGGCCCAGACGGGGTACACATTTCGCCCGGAATTCGCTAGCAGTTCGCACGCAACTATGCACCTTAAGCGTTTGTTTACACGCTGTCGTTGGGAAAATATTTATAAATTATGTATTTTTTATTTTGAATTTGGTATTTTTACGAAAAACATTAACTTTTGAGAAGTGTCTCACTTCACTCTGTCAAGTTACCGTAATTTAATTTGTGAAAAGTTGTCCAAATCGCCTTGGTAATTATAATTTAAAATGGTAGAAAGATCTTTTATGTCTATTCGCATGATTCATATATTAAGATAAAAACTTCTATGACATGTTTATTTAAAATACTCGATAATTTTTCAAAATACTTACTGTAAAATCGAATTATTCAGCTCCATTAGATGTCACAACATTGTTTAAGTATTTTTTCAATGTACTAATGTTAATTTACAATAAGAATTTAAAAGTTTCATCATGAAATTTGAAATATTCCTCTTTTTCTTTCATTTTAAATTAAATATAAGGAAATATGTAATTAATATATGCAAGAATCCAGATCTCATTATTCTATATTATTCAATTGAGAATATCGTTCCAATAATTATACAAGTATGTTCAGGTGTTTAGTTTCATTACAAAATAAAATACGATATTTATTTATTTAACTCCCTTATGGGCTTTTACAAATATACGGAATATAAATTTAAAAAAATAACATAAGACAGATATACAGTTAAAAGGTACAAGTACATATAATAGAATTGTGTAAATTTAGATTGCTGTTAACGATTCAAGTGCATATAATAGATTTGTGTAAAATTTAGATTTGTGTAAATTGCAGTTAAAACGATTCAAGTACAACATATAGATTTGTGTAAAATAAAAAGAGAAGTTAAAGTAGTGTGAAGAAAATGATTGTAAGTAGTAAGAAGAAGAAGAAATACATTGCAGTTAAAAATATTCAAATATGCCTTTAATTACATTTTTATATTTAAGTATTGGTTACTGACGCGCGACTGTATAAATATGCACGCTGCCATTCCAGGGTTAAGTTTAAAAATCAACCAGAAAGACGGATGAAACAAAATTATGCATCCGATGTGTGCTACTATTTATGAACTCAGCATTTTAATGGAGATTTATCGGCGGCAGTTTCGGCCAGTCATACGCTTCCCATCTTCGAGAGATCGATCAATAAGGCGGGAAAGTGCGCGGCGGGCCCTCACCCACACACGCGCGAGCGTCAAGTCACGTGGCTAAAACGGTCACACCAAACCAAGATTAATGAACTTAGACGCGGGGCATTCGGGAACCGGAATAAAAAAACAGCCGAGACGGGAGACATTCTCCAACCAAAATAAACAGAGACAGATATTGCTTATTGGAAATTCTTAGAGACATACGTCACACCAACACGCGCGCACGCTGTTTACCAACACGCGTGCAGATAACCGATAGGGCGAAGGGATCAGCATTGACGATGGTGATTCTTCATCGCCAGCATTACCGTGTGACACTTCCAAGATGCAGAGAGTTTCGTCTTCTTTAATAATACCATGACCCCATGACTTAGCATCGACACCAGCCAGCGCATGATGTTGTACATAAATTATAACTAACTAAGTAACTAACTTACCATCACGCAGTTTCCCCGTGGGGGTAGGCAGAGAGGATAGAGCGCCATACTCTTCTGTCCTGACATTCAACTTTCGCTTCGTCTACATTCGTACATCTTCGCATGCAAACTCGACGGTTGTTCAGGCTTCTAACAGGACCATCTTCCAGTATCTGGTTAATCTGGTCATGCCACGTCTTCCGCGGTCGCCCTCTCTTTCTGGCGCCGTCAACACTTGCCTCATATATCTTTCTTACCATTCTTTCCTCATTCATTCGCTCAACATGCCCAAACCACCTGAGGGACCCTATTTTTATTCTATGTATTATGCTACGATCAGCTTTACATTCATTCCTAATATCTTCATTCTTTACTCTATCATACATGGATTTGCCACACATACGTCTAAATAAATTATAAATACGATAATATCAATCCGTTTCAGTTTCCATTTAGAATTCAGTTTCAGAACTGGGAGCACGGATTCAAATCTCCGGTAATAGTTAAGATCCAAAATCTGAAATTGAATATGCCGCAAGGTGACGTTACAATCAGCAATTAAAATAATTTTTAAATTGTATTATTTAAAAATCATGCCCTAGCCGTTCAATAAACGTTGACTATCATTGGCGACCTTGACTAGCCAAACCATTGCATCCTCTTTCTTCCAAACCCGATTTCCATCAATCTTTCCCTGCATCATGAGACACAGGATCCAATACTTATCTAGATTTCTTATAACATATCAGAGATACTGATAATGACTATTACTCCCTTTCTTTTAACTCGTAGCGTCTGCTTGCTTACTTGTCCGACTAAAAAACTTTGGATCGATTTTGAATCCTTTTCCCGTGATCAAATTGAACTGAAACTTTGCAGGCAGACTCGTGGCGACGATAAAAATGATCTAACAAATTTTCGTTTTAAAAAAATTAATAATTATAGTATAATTTTGGATTTTTAGAAATTTTAATGTTTTTTTAAAATTGGAATCGTTCTATATATTAATTAGCCCAACGCGTGTATAGACACGAAACCTGATTCAAAGCAAAAGGGAGTATTGTAAAAACTTGGTTCTTATGTCTTAGTTTTTTTTAATTAATTATGACTGTGGCTGGAACGCAAAAGTTAAAAAATTAATTAAAATATCGAAAAACAATTTACATTTCGCACTAAGATATCTGAAACTCGATTCACGCATATTTATAGATCCGCATATTAATTTAGGCATGTGATCTTGTACGCAAGTTCCGAAGCAGATGTAGCTATAGACGTACAGGGTGATCGCGACAGTAATAACCTATCCAACCGAGTTGATTAATTAAATCGATAGCATCCTGTATCAGTCTATTGGCCCCTTACTGTTCCATTCACTCGACATGCAGTTGCGCGAAACCTTTCGCAAAATTAAAAATTTATTAAAATATTTAAAAAATATATTGTTCCCAAAAATAAGAGATAAAAATAAATTAATTCCAAGACTAGTTCTAGTTCTTTAATCTTCTATTTTCTTTATTTAATCGCGTACTGGACCATTAATCTTGCGTAAGGCTTTAATAACAAAGATTTTCAGCATAGTTTTTTGCACCAAAATGAGACCAAGTCTTAAAATAATATAGAGAGATAGGTTCTATGTGGGATATAAAAGCTAAGGCAGCAATGTCCAAAAAAAATTGAATGCCGTCATCGAGTTTTACTAATTTATAATACGGTGAATTCAAGATTTTATAGAAAACAGTGCCTACGAATTTATAGGAAATGTGATTTTGGAAGGAATGGATATATAGAATCTAGAATATAGTACAATTTAAATTAGTAAACCTCGGTGACTGCATTCAAAAGTTTTTTTAATTTTTTGGATATTACTGTATTTTGTCGTTGTATATATAATATAGCCAATGTGCCGTTTAGTACACTCTGAGATGAACGAATCAATTTGTCAATTTTTCATATGAATAATGGAGATATACTAAAAAAACATTGCCATTCATCTGGAAAGTCTGCCTCGTAATTATTTAAAACATTTATTATAAATCTAGTCTGTACAATTATTTTTTAAAACAGTTTCATTCATTTATCTCAGAATGTACTAAAACGTCACGTAGGATTAATTATATATACAGCGACAATTTGTTTTTATACCCCATATTACGACAATTAGATTCCAGAAATTTCGTGATTCGGAAAGTTCGCAATTTTTCAATTCAGCGTGCTTATAACTACACGAGTTTTATATTTTACTAACGTAATATTATCTAATTATTAAAAAAATGAAATATTTAAAAAATGTATTTCCCGGTTAATACGCAACAGAGTTAAAGCAATGGCAGATAATCTGTAATTGTGGCTGAGATGAGCCAAATAGCAGGTCAATTAGTTAGTTTTATTTGGAGCAGCTTGCTAATATTTTGTCAAGTATATTTTCGGTTAAGCCTCCCGACCCCTGGTCGAAATCTCTCCACATCAAATACCAGCGCTGGTCCGTTCGATGATTTAGTGTGCAACAGCTGATTCGATAAATGGATATCAATAATACGGTTTCGCCCATAAAGTAGTCCACAGATCACATCCATAGCGACCGGTGACGTTCACCGCTCAGTTGCTAATATTAGGAAGTTTTCGCTCTTGTAACCGACGCCCATCGGAAGATATATAAAATTTTTTATTTCGCACGCAAATACGCTGGTTGTTAATATCTCTGAAATGTGTACAAAGATAAATTAATTTCTAACAATTTTATAAAACAGTTATATATATATATTTTTTTTTTAAGTATTTGATTGTAACAGAATATTATAACAATTATATTATAATCATATTTTAACGGAGAAAATTTAACGGAACCTGATATACGAATTAGGTGGTTTTTAATTTATCAAACAGATAACAGGTAGATATTTGAAAATTGGAAAATTTTAATGCTGATATTGTCTTTAGACGAAATCTTTAATAAAAATCATATAAATATTTTTTAAAACATCAAATAGTTTATAGGTACTACAAAGGTATCAAATTTTTAATGAACTGCCAACAAACCAGTCTATTTTTCATACACTAATGGCACAATATGTGAAAGATAGGTTCAATATCTGATCATGATCTGTAATCTTATGTTGTTTCAAAAAAAATTAAGTAATGAATAAAAAGAAAATTAAATTAAAATTTAATTCTATTAATTATATCTACATACATTTATTTTGTGGTCACATAAGCATCCTTTGAATTCTGTGACAGATTTTTTAAAATTTAAATAAATTAGTTTTTTATTAAGTAAGCACAATATATAAATATAAATAAATATGATCATTTAATTGGGTGAAAGACATCAAATATATGTTATCTTTACATGAATGTAATTATAATTTAATATTATTAAATAAATAAATATTTTGTTCTTGCGAATTATTTAACATTTGCATGTTTGAAAACTAGTGTTTTCAATTTTTAACTCTTTTTGTAGACCAATATATATTTTTTTGTTATAAAATTATAATTAAACTCATGTAGAGGTAACATAGTTCTTCTTTTCTTCCAATTTAATGATCATCATGAATAATCTCTACAAACTTAAAGCCAAATTCTTCAATAATATATAAATAAATATTTATATGAATCGGAACAAATGGTAAAAATTAGAAATTTAATATCAAAACTGTCGTTGATTTTTGATTTTCCCCGGTTCTGGTCGCAAATCATCGGTGGTACGTCCAAATTGAAGCCAACCCGTTGAGGAGTAGCATCCAAACATCACCTATCTTCATCAATTGACCATCACACATGTGACATTGACGTTCGGAAGTCAAGTGGTCAACAATGGGTGATGATGTATCGGCTGGTCGCGCTCGCTGTCGTTAAAGTATATTATTATTGAATCACCAGGCTCCATCTATTGGATAAATGTTTTATTTGCTCGGTAACGACAGATTAATGATAAGGTGATGAAGAAGACGGCGCTGGGACTGTGTGGGTGCAATTTTAATGTTCACTTCTCGCCCCTACGCACACCACAACAAATACGTACAATTGTATCTGTTCCTTTCAATATACATATATATTTATTACTATTTTTAATATTTAGAGCCTCAACTTTGTGGTTAGATATTGTAACAGAGTTTTAATTAAATTAGTAAAAACCGCTACCAGATTTAAGGTCTACCGGTTTCGAGACGTAACCGTCCCTTCGTCAGGACCGACACTACACTATGTTCACAACACTATACACCACAACCAAGGTATTGTTAAACTTTCACCAATATTTACCACACGCGTGTTAATCTTGTCAGAGACAAGCATGCACGAACTTGCCTACAGAACAATCAGGAATCTACGAGGGAGAGAGAGTGAGAAGGGGCGGCGTCTGAAGTGGGTGTTGCCAAATCTTTTGTGAAAGTGATGATGATAATGCGACTCACTGTACTCATTGGCCAGTCATGATTGAACAGTGTTTATTGTGATTTACTCAAGTCTGGGTATTCTTGAAAAAAATAATTTGTTCAGATGTTATACTAAAGAACACATTCTTATTGTGAAGTTTCAATTTCAGAACAATGTTCTGGGAATATAAAACTAAATTTATTAATCAATTGGAAAAGAGATACTGAAAAATCAAATCAACTAAAAAATATTTGGCTGTTACCGGGACTCGAACCACGGATCTCCTATCTATCCGAGATAGGTGCGTTAATCTATTACGCTACAGCGGCCTCGTACATTTCGGTCAATGTATCGACCTTATATGTAAGTCTCTTATTATTAATTAATCATTTTTAGTAATGCATTTTTTCAAATGTCATTGAAATATGTTGTAGAATTACAATTTTACAATGTGATGTGTTTGCGACTGAATGTAATTAAGTATATTCATTTTTTTATACCTACTGCGTACGTATGTAATATTAAAATCTTACTAATTTAAGAGGCCCATAAAAGATGTCGCTTTCTTGTGTTCGATAAATTTAAAAATTTTCGAATGATCAAATAAAATATCTCTCCGCTTCGTATTCGTTGTGCGACGAAATATCCAATAACTTTGACAAATCATTTCTTGAAAATGGCAAAGGCATTTGGAATCTCGCTGCCAATAAAAATAATTCAAATGCAAAAAGTAACAGAAATTTATGGTTTATCGTAAACACTCGATAAATAAACAGACCAATCACAATTCAGCTGCATTATGACGTCATAAAGTACGGCCGAACACCAATTTTGACCCTTTGCGGCGGGCGTTTTATTACCGATTAATAAACCGAGCCGCAAGTTTATAATGGATATCAATCGGCCCAGTCGTTACGCTAAAAGGGTTAAATCTAGGGATTTTATGGGATTCTGTATCTGATGGATCCGAAGTGTGTTATTTGCTTATTTAATCACCTTGCTTTTTAACACAAATTTTTTAATATTATTTTTAAATACACTTAGTTATATTTATCATCCGTGTAAAACAAAATATTGATAGTAAAACATGACGTATTCTTACTAGATATTTCGTCCTCCAGTTAAGGACGCCATCTAGTGTAGCGTCTTGGTAGCGATAGTGACGGACATTGTTACATAGAAATTTACGCGGTTTTTTTGTTTTTATACCACAATTTTTATTTTATTTTACTACATCATTATTAGCGCCATCTGGTACCTTTACTGATGGACATAGAGAATTATGCCAAAAAGATAGCTTATTAAGTTATCACACCTCATTATTTTATATACCTCATCGTTATTTGCGTCACCTGGTAGAGTTAGTGTCAGACATTGTAACAAAGAAAATTATGTTTTTTTTGTTTTTCATGCCTCATTATTATTTGCACCATCTGGTAGCGTTAATGATGTTAATGATGATACAAAGAGTATTATGTATTTTGATTATAGTCAAAACTAAAAATTTTAATATATGTAAGTGAATGCAAAAAATGTGCAGATATCTAATTAACAAAGAACTTGTATCATGCCCTTTTCCATCTGAATTTCCATCCTTGTTTGAACATTCATTTTTCAATTTTATCGCCCGAAATATTGTTATATAAATTAGAGTAATTAAAGACTGATTTCTGATTTCGGTTATATTATGCAATATAACCCAAAGATTTCATTTAAATTCTTATGAATTCTAAAAATATAAAGAAAATAAATAAACTTTGTTTCACTCAATACTTAGCTCTTTTGCAGGTACCTCCCATATTATTAAATTTCCTTTATTAATTAAATGCACTTTTCAAGGTTCAAACTCTTTAGAATTTCCAATTTCGCGTCATGTTAAAAAGGTCACAATTTGTTCCTTTGTCTTTTTGCAATTTTTTTTTTTAATTTATCCAATTGATGTTTTAATTAAAACATCAATAAATCGAATCAATCTACTTGGATTAAGTCGTCTTGTTTTCCAATCAAACAATTATCGTTAACTACGACTCTTATTAAATCAACTATCAGTTAACCAATGTCTTCCTTTCCAATGTGCAGTGATCTGAACTCTGGGTGAACTTTGGTTCGTCAAGGATTAAAGTTAAGGTCGACTTCCGATGACGTAGCTGTCTATTTATTTTATACTTAAAATGGCTGTCTTTAGTTCTGTAGGCCTACCCTTAAATATCAGAGAAAATCTCAGTGATGTATATATTCATAGTACTATGGAAATAACTGGTCTCGACATGTCGAAATTTAAGATCAAGCATTTTGCTTGAGCCATTTCATGGCGTGGAATAATCAAATGACTCTTCGATACTGACCTGTTTTGTCTGAATATCATTATAATCATTATAATGATGTTGATTTGATTAGAGGTTCACCTTAAATGACTTGTTGATCATCTACACAAAATGATTTGTTGGTCACACTCATCATTGGCATGCTTGATTACAGGGTGTTTAAAAACTGGCTTATACCGAGGTACTTCTTACACAAGATACACAGAAAAAAACGATCTTTTACGATATTCCTTCTATTTTAGAGAGATATTTATTAATTCTGATTAAAATCTTTTATGTAATTAATAAAAACTTTTATTCAAATATATTTTGGGTGTTTCGTGACGTGTTGCAGAAACTTTGATGGAGTCTTCTTCGTTCAATTTTGAAAATAAAATATCGTTTCCACTTTGGGTGAAATGTCAACGGTTTCGAAGATAAGCGATTGATTTTTTTTTTCAATATTTCTAGCTCAATTTTTGTAAAACGTTGGACTGTCATAAATATAATTTATATGGAACATTAAAAATTTATACAAGTCAAATAAAATTATTAAACTTGTAAGGCTTTTGTCATTTTATCTGATTAAAGCGAATGAATTTTAAATATTCCATGCAGTGTAGTGATAGTCCAATATTTTAAAGAATAAAAGTCAGAAAAACTTTGATATCACATGTCTCCGTAACGGCCACAATTCATCCATATTGTAAACAATAATTTCTATTCTTTGCCATAAGGAGAAAGTCTTCCTCGAAGTGTTTGCTACTAGCTACGAGACACCCTGTACAGTATTTAGTATAAGTGTCAGAGAAGGTAGGTACAGCATTAAGTTGTCCTACAGTAGAACAATAGTGCAAATGTTAAAGGTGAAATATATGGAATAACACTCGATCGTGGTTTCACAAAGAAAACCCAAACATCAAACAGCGACAACCTGACGCAACGATCAAACATTTACCCGTCGGGGTAAAATAAACCCCAATTGATTTACTCGGCAAATCGGGCAATCCCGTACCCCGAACGGGGGCTGCTTCAAAGTTTTGACCGTAAGGAATTTGCGGGGTCGTTTCAACCCCTGGAGGGCGCGATCCGCCGCGGGCGACCGGACCCCCGCGGATGCAGACCAGCTCCGAGGAAACCGCCAAGTGGCGTATCCGCAATTTCGACCATAGGAATTCCGGTTCGGTTTTGGCCAAGGCTATAGGGGTGGTATTGATGGGAATTTGTTTTAAAATATTTCAGCAAGCGCTTTAATGAATGCGCAGATTTAATAAAACGGTTTAAAAAAGAATTTTCATAATAGCGACAAGCGTAAGATAAACACCTTCGAAATTTACTTTTGGAGAAGATATAAGAAGAGAAGAAAAACTACCTTGGCAGCTTATATGATGTACCTACTCGAACTTTAAGCTCTAAATCTCAAAAAGACTGCTGGGTTTGTATGCATGATTGAGATGTGTAAATGTGTTCGATTAAAGATTTTGACCTATTATGTAAATAACTGCACACTCTTATTTCTTCTTCTTCTTCTTCTTCTTCTTTTGGCGCCCTATCCGTTCAACGGATGTTGACTGTCATGTTGACTATGAGAACTTTGTTTACTGCGGCCCGGAACAGTTCCACAGTAGACTAGCCAAACCACTGTCTCAGTTTTTTTAGCCATGATGTTTCTTCTTCCAAAGCGCCGACTTCCGGCAATCTTTTCCTGCAATATGACATGCAAGAGCTCGTACTTCTTTGGATGTCTCATCACATGTCCGAGATATTGAAGTTTTTGGATTTTATTGTTTTAATAACTTATTTTCCTTTATTTATCTGAACCGTTACATCTTCATTAGTTCAGCTTTTTTCAATTCTTCGGTAATGTTCCATACTTCCATTCCATAAAATAATACCGAAAACACACAGCAACTGACTATACGCATTCTTTCGGCTGGCTTTAATCTCGAAGTATAGCTATTTTTAAAAAATAGAACATTGCTTTGTTGGTAATATAAAATCGTACATTTGTCAAAATAATGATGGCGTACTTACGTGGTGACGTTCCTAACGTTTAATCAATATTTTTTCAAAATTTCACATTGTATGCCTTTGTACCTATTCAGATTCAGAATCATGCTGTACATGAGTAGGTCGACGCATTGAAAAAAAAAAACACACGCACGCGTCAGGTAGGTACCCACTTGGCAAGCAATTTTTTCAGTACCATTTTTGAATCACCGAAAACACATAGCATCTGATACACGCATTCTTTCGGCTGGCTTTAATCTCGAAGTACAACTATTTTTCAAAAATAGAACATTGCTTTATTGGTAATATTAAATCTTACTTTTGTTAAAATAATGATGGCGTACTTACGCGGTGACGTTCATAACGATTGATCAGTATTTTTTCAAAATTTTACATTGTATGCCTTTGTGCCTATTCAGATACAGAATCATGCTGTACATGAGTAGGTCGACGCATCGAAAAAAAACACGCGCACTGTTAGGTACCTACCCACTCGGCAAGCAATTTTTTCAGTACCATTTTTGAATCAGAATTTCGCTGATGTCAGAACCAACTATCCGATACAAGAGGTCGATTGAATGATTATGGCCACGGCGGCGCGAGCGGGACGGCGCTACGCGGCCCCGCTACGCGCGTCCCCCTCGCACGCCCCATTCAAGCGGCATCCGGCAGTCGATTATTGAACCACTGTCAATTGGGAAATAATGGATCAACTGGTTTCTATTGGAACCGCGCTCGGCGTCAAGATGACTGTGTGTCACTGTGTGAAAAGGGATAACGCATTTGTGGGCTGTCTATTTAATGCATAGTTAAAAATTTGTCCCTTTTGACTCATTTTATGAATATAAATTGTGCATATATTTTTTTTCATTTGACTTTTTTTTGTATGAGAAGGAGTTGATTGTCGTATAAAAAGAATTCATTTAATGAAAATTTCTCTTTCCGAAAAAATGCGTTGCAGTTACACCACGTTGACAGTTTCATAGTCCTTTTAAGTGAGACATCTATTATATCCAATATAAGAATTACATTCCGTCATGAATCATATAAGAAACCAGTATAGTAGTTATCATGTCCTAGACGTATATAAATAAAAAATTCTTATGCAAGGGTTTTTTAGATCCAAATTTTTTTTTTATAAAATATATAAAAAAAATATTTTTAATAGATCTTAGTCGATGCGCATGAATTATCGAAAAATGCTCCTTCATACAGGTATTATTATGAACTCAGTATGATTCTGTGAAAACATCGCCATCTAGCGTAGCTTAACGTTTTAGTAGCGTTAGTGACAGACATTGTTACATAAACAATTATAAAGATAGCTAATTACTCTTTTTCACAATATCGTTTTAAAAGTCTGTAAAACACATATTTTCATGTACCTATAGGATGATACAAAGATGTGTGTACGGAATATGTGTCACATCAGTATTTTAATTTCAAACTAAGTTTGTACTTAATAGTTCTAAATTGATGATTTCTTGGAACGGGACTCGAACCCTCGACCATCGAATCCACAGTTTTTTTTATTAAAATTTTTTTTACATCATCTACATGGCCTGAATTTTAAATTAATCTAGGGAATACATCTACGCGTAAAGAAGATTTTCACGGCCGTTCAGATCTTCCGGTTTGTGTTTTCTGGGGTATTATGCCGTGTTTTTACGACCTTTTTACGTCCTCAACATCAGCCCTGACGATGGTCCATGCTATGTGATCCGAAATTTCGGCCACAAAGGTCGTAAAAACGCGGCACAATACCCCAGAAAACACAAACCATAACACCTAAGCGTAATTCAAATAATCATGGATAGTTTATTACAAAAGATTAGAATTTTTATAATATACTACGTAATGAATTATTATTTGATTTCTGTCGTCAAAGCTCGTCATTAAAAAATTTTAAATCTCCGAAAATAATCTCGACAGTCAAATTTTATTGTCATCATATTTTGAGAACCGCCCGACCGCACTGTCACATCATCTGCATCGAACGCGACAGCTAACGACGCCGGCCGGAGCGGGACGGCAGCATGCGCCGCGCCGCGGTCGCGACAGAGACTTCCGAGTGCACAGGGGTTCATTTTTTCCGAGTCCGTTAATCGATCACATTAACATGTGTTATTATTGCTTTTCTCATAAAACGGCCATACAGGATGTATACAAAGTTTTTTGTTTACGCTCGACACGCGGGATGACTTCGATCCGTCGAGTTTTGTTGCTGCGCTCAAAAAATGACTGGAGACAATGACTTTGTCACCCAGTTGCAGCAAACGTGGTCCATCAGGACAATGGGATTATTTTGGACAATTTTTTAATTTCAATTTCATTTATTTAAAAATAACATGGACATGACAAAGTTACATTCAACTCGTACATGTTGTTTGTTACATTTAATTAATATTTATATATTAATAAGAATTATTATCAAACATATCCAATGAAGACAGCAATGCTGGAGTATCTCGGACATATTATGAGAAGACCAACGTATAGTCTAAACCAATTCATCATTCAGGGGGAAATAAGTGTCAATAAGTGAAATAAGAATCAAAGATTTAGGAGAATCCTGCTTCGGAAAACCCTCTCAGAGATATGGAACAGATCAATGTCCAATGTAGCTCTTCCAACAGGCATGGTTTGTCCTGTATATTGAAATGTGAAACAATCTATGCTGACGAATTGTCAGGAACATACAAACCAATGCTCAGCATAATTTCATGATTATCGATCATACCGCGCAACAATGGATAAAAATGCGTAATCAGATACACATTCCTTCTAGTCTCTAAACTATTGTAGCCAAACATACCCTGCAGGAACTCGGTTGGGTAGAGCCAAGGATAATGCCCGTACTCTCTCATGTACAGATATCTTAGAAACTCATTTTGTACTTTCTCTACCGTAAGAGAGAACCTACCTATGGTCTTGTGGCCCCCAAATCACCGAGCATCTCTCGAGAATGGCCACAAATGGTTCTATGACCAGATGAGGAGAAACGGAATATGGGGGATCGGAACAAAAAGTGCTGGCAAAAAACTCGGGCTTCACAATAGTGATAGCCAATCGTTTTTTATCTACCGCTAGATGAAGGCCTCCCCAAGAGTTCTCCACTCTTCTCTGCCCACTGCCATTCGTCAACCCTTTGAGTGCAAGTCTACAATTTCATTTAAACAATTTTTAAAAACAAATAAAACAGACTTGTAACCACAAAACTATCAACGTTCGAAAATGAATTGTCTCCTCATCCACATTCATACATCGTCGCATGCATCGCAATAGACGATTGTTGTAACTCCTGATAGGACCATCTTCCAGTATCTGGTCAACCTGATAGCGCCACGTCTTCCGCGGCCTGATTTCTGAACCCTTCAACACTTGCGTCATCTCCTTCTTCCTTACACTGTCCCAAATCATTGCCTAGGTAGGCTGTTGGGGTTGGCTCTTCTCGTTCTCAGGCTGTATCTTCTTCGGTCCTGGGTATCGCACATCCAGGCTGTTTCTCTGTAGTATTTTGGAGCATTGGGTCATCCAGGAGTTCTTTGGTCTTCTTCTGGATTACTTTTGATGGAGCTCCATAGACATTGACTACTTGACAGTGTGGTATGGTGGTCTCCGTCTTATGTGCCCATACCATCTCAACCCATCAACACTTACTAACTAACTAACCATTACGCCGTTTCCCCGCAGGGGTAGGCAGAGAGGATTTAATGCCACACTCTTCTATCCTGGCACACCACATTTGCTTCGGCCAAATTCATACAAGTTCTACAGTTGTTATTATTATGGCTTTTAACAGGACCATCCTCATCGTGCCAGGTTTTTCGCGGACGCCCTCTATTCCTGTTGTCTTCAACACTCGCCTCATGTATTTTCTTAACCATTCTTTTCTCGTTCGTACGTTCGACATGACCAAAGCATCTCAGAACTCCTTTCTTTATACTATCTGCCAGCAATACATTCACTTGTAATTTTTTCATTCCTCACTCTCGCCATAGGTACATCTTTATTGCGATTCTCTCCCCTTTCAATGCCTAAATAAATAATAAATAAAATTCCGATAAATGTGTTAGTTAAATCGTCTGACCTGGATAGTATTCCAAATATTCAAAATTCGAACAATTTTAAAAATATATAACAGCGTGTCAAAAACCGCTGTATTTTTGAGAAACGTCAAAAATTGACAAGTCCCGTGTTCCATTTTCGAAACTTCAACTCGTTCGGCGCCGATCCGCGGGGCGCTTCCCGCCGAAAGTGACGTACGACAGTTCGAAATTCGAATACGCGATCCCGGCTAGTACGCGCGGCCTGCGCGCCACATGTCGCCATCGTTTGGACTCGATACGTTTTTTATGGCGACACCGAACATCGTGAACCGCTACTGACGAACGCGGCGGCGATGTTAATATGATTTAAGCGCTGCATGTGTTTTTTTGGTCACAAATTTGATCCGCAGCGACGTGGTTTAATGACATCCAACGAGTCAACGATGAACTAGGGATGTATCTGCATAATTAGTTTGAGACAATCGAGAACTAGAGTGAATGTGAAATGTGGATTCGAACCGAGAATCACCAAATTTAATTTTATATATTAGGGTTGGTTATTTGATCAGTAGTATCTAACAGTAACAGTTGAGAAAAAAGCGTGAATTCTAAACTTTTTTTTTAAATTTTTTTATTATTTTTACTAAACAAATAACTGGCACTTATTCAATGAACTCTCTATCTGTGTTGATTGAGATTGAGGCTGTGTTGATTCAATGAACTGATTATCATGGTGTTTTTTTCTGCTTCTACATTGTTTGATATGGATTCCTTCACTTGTCTTGATCTTGTTTCATTTTAGTGATTACCAATTTCTCCAAGATTTTATTGTGAAATTTCTTTATTGATATTCCAACATTAATTTAACGAAAGATAAATAAGAAATATCGAAAAAATGCAATCTTTAGAATAGTTAATCTCCGTAATGATTCACATTAGGGCATCGTCGTGTGAACATTTTCGATTCAATTTTTTTCGACTAATTAGTCAGAAATCTACTTTTAAGGTATTGTGGACTAGTTCAGTTAAGTTCACTGTGTATTTTCGTTTTCAGTTGTTACCTACATATTTTTTTAAAAACGGGGAATAATTCTGTGGGCGAAAAACATAATAACGAATATTGAATTATTGAATTGAGTTATTCTTTAGATACGTATCTAGCAAAAAAAAAATCTGGAGTCAGAAAATAAAATAAAATGTGACTATTTTTTCATTTTCTGAAAAAGGGCAAATTACATGATTAATTTCTTAAACCATTTCTTAAAATTGGCTTAAAATAAAATCTTTAAAAAAAAACATAAAAAAATAAACAACGATATTAAACTTGGTTCAAAGTTCTAGTTCATAAAAAAACTACTGGTGCAAAAATAAGATAAAAATAACAAAGGCTTTAAGAGATATTTCATTTTGGATCTCACCAAAACATGCATTTTTTACTCATTCGGTTGTTCCTTTCGCCCTCAAAATTATGCATCAATCTTATAGATACCTAACATTATTACATGTCCTCATCATTACTTCAATATATAAATAACAATTCTATTATAATTCTCATTAAAACCCATAAAAATGTTTATCCCGCCTCGGATAACGACAGCCATCACCATCTAGCGGCGGCGCCCGCAAGCTGCGACAGTTAAAAAAAATCTAAATAAAATCGACACTCGGTAATCTGCGAAGAACATCACTGAAGGCGGTGGGCGTGGTCTGTGCCTGTCGGCGTCCCTCTCGCGCTTATCGATCTGAATGCAGTTTTTCTATCGCCGTCTCACTCCTACCCGCCCGCTGCCCTATCGGGCGTTCGATCGGTAACGCCTCTCCGGCATTGGTACAAATATATATTATATACATAATCGATACCACTTCAACATCGGTCAACCCGGGTACACCCAATAGTGCTGTCACTCCCACAGCGGAACACAATCGATATATTTTTTTGTTGTAGGATAAAAAAATTTAATAAAAATATTTAAGAGAAAAAAAGTGATATTTGATTGGGATTCCGATTGAACTATCGTCAGATAACTGACATAAATGTTTCGAGTATTCTTGTCGAGTTACCATGATTGGCGCGCTTTTTGGTCCGGCGATAAGGCACCTACTTACTGATCAATTGGTCTAGGATTCGAGACCACAAAATCAAGTCACAAATGCGTGCTTATTTTAAAAATGGTCACGCAAATTTAGTTTAATTAAAATAAATAAAATCATACAGATTATTTCTTCATTTCGAATAGCACAGGTGCATTTAAATTACTACTTTTGCGCAACATTCAGTCTGCTTTCATTCTTATCGTTCATCAATGTGAACCTCTATACAACAATGCCTCCCACTTTTAAACACGAGAGTTAAATTCTCTTTTAAAGGTGGGTTAGCATTAATTTTATCATTATCTTATTCATATATACCTATATAATTTGTAATTAACAATTAACACCGTTATACAGGTACAACGTAATTATATAAAAAATTCTAAATTAAAATAACCTTAAATAAGATCAATAATCCACAATCAAAATCCATAATTCTCTTTGCAACAAAGTCCGTCACTGATGGCTCTAATAATGATGAGGTATAAAAAGCAAAAAAAAATGCACATCTCTCTATATAACAATGTCCGTCTCTAACGGTACCAAGACGCTACGCTACGCTAGATGATCCTGTTTTTACAGCCTTGATTCGCAGCCGAAATACATAGTAAAAGTAGATAGGTACGTCATTTTCGAAGGGTTATAAATAGCTAATTGTACATATATATACATACCTATGTAATTGAAGACGAATAAGTACATTTAAATTGTGTTGTACCGATAACGACGTCATTTTCCTATCTCACTCATAATGTAATCTCCATTTAAACAATCGCATGACTTATGTCAATTATTAATTATCACGTAAACTCAATGTCAATTTATCATACACACCTTCCGAGGCACTACAGCGCTGCGTCCCCGTCGCACCTGCGCGTGCAATTCCGCGTTACATATCCCCGTCTCATTCTCGTCTCAATAAATAAACGATAACTTGTAATCAAGTCTTGCACATTGTGCTCGATGTAAAAATACCGCCGTCTCCTTCGCACTCTCATCTCGATATCATTCCGATAAAAAGCGTCGTGTGTGTGTGTGTGTATGCAAGTAACAAAAGTTTGCTCTCGGCGCTTCTCTGTCTTTCGTATCGATTTCCCTATTGCCGTCTCGCTTCTGCGTAATGCAACATTTAATACAATAATGCAATTTTAGTACAAGCGTCTCTTTCTTGCATGTGTTTAACCTTTCTATAAATAGTTTATCTCGCTCTTTCTTGTGCATCCGATTAACTCTTTCTGATGTCCTTTTTTAAATTAATACTATTTGGTGTACTAACGACTTAAAAGTGCCTTTTTACACATTTAACAATGAGTGAATAGAATGATATGATTCATGGGAAACGATTTGCATTGTTAACTTCACCATAATTACATAAAAAAAACACAATGGTACATGTTCAAATAAAATTATATTTCGTTTATGTATCGTTCAAACATGAGTTATGTCCTCCGGGACAAAATAATTGTAAACACAGTGATGTGAGAAAAACATGACAAAGAAAAAAGGACTTTTGTCACATTAACACCTAAAGCCCGATGGGTCTGAACAAAACACGTCCGGCGGTGGTGGGTCATTTTAGACCCAGTACAAAATTTCGTTTTTTTTTTTTAAGCGATTATTGTGAAATTTACTTCATATCTTTTATTTTAAAAGTCATTTGATTAAATGGCACCATTACAACCGCAAGCTTTTGATGAGGAATGATTTTTTTGTTAGACATATTGAAAACTATATCTTTGTAACAGCGTGCATCAAATACGTCGTACCTACTTGACTACAGCCGAAAACATCACTTGGTCAAGTGGTCTCCCCGCTTGTCATCAAAAAAAATATTTCTAAGTAATTTTTACATTTTGACCAATATTGAATACAGATATATTTTAATGATCACCACTCATCTCTATCCTATGATCTCCGCATCCAGCTGCTTTCTACAATATTTCTTTAATTTTTCTTTACTTTGATTAATACGCCAAGTTCAGCTTTTAGGTTTATTCATAGGCATATACATCTTCTACTTTCTTGAAAATCTTGTAAATAAGTATTCTATCCAATTTTCATTAGAGTGATCAATTTTTTAAAGTACTTACTTACACCTATATGCTTTCTGAACTACGTTTACTTTCGAAATAATATATTGAACATGATTTTCTACGCTCGTTAAATCTTTATTTAAAATTACTTCATCCCTTCTTTGCGAATGCCCTTAGGCAATAAAAAAATAAGATCACACGACATATAAGAGCAACGTTATTAAACATCAAATTTAGTTTTTTTTTATTGACAATACTTTTCTAGAAGATGTGAAACATGCCTCTTTTACCTGCATATTTTATTATTTCTACATCATGCAACTATTGAAGTCTTTGAAAGTTAATTCATTTGAATATTACTTAGTTAAAACACTAGTTTAATGATCCTGGGGTCGGGCATGACCACTAAGTTAGTCATAACAAGCACAAACGCATTTGCAGCGTGACCTCTTTAACTCTTAAAAGACGGAGCTAAAAAATACCTTTGGGAACGGTGGTGTAACACAGCTTTACATGAATAAAAATCGTCTTAGTTTTTAATATGTGGTAAAAAATATATATTTTCAATACAGATAAGAATTTTTAAAGGTCCCCTTTATATAATAATGTAAGATAAACATACATATTTGCATTATTTTAGTAAATTCTCAGAAAATCATGGCATACCGATTTGCGTGCGTTCACGCTCTTACCAACTGAATTCAACGACGCGATCGACTCGTCGACTGCATTCCTTCCATTCTTTGTCTAACTGTTACCTACGTGATTCTACCATACTCTTTCGATATCGTTTTCTCTTTCACCAAAGCCCATGCAACCGCGTCTCTGTCCTACAAAAAATGTGTGGTATTGTCGTGCTCTTTCTTACTAGATTTAACTGCAACGTGCAATATTCTGATCTCTTTTACTCACTGACCAAAAATACGGGAGTAATGAAAAAATATTTTTTAATTAAAATATCCGTACATTCATAACAATTTAATTTAGTAATTGTCGTGTGAAAATGTCTATTCGATGATTCCAAAAAATATGACGTTTTATCTTTGGTAAATAAGGTAGATATTAAATATTTTCTATGGCATGTAGACCTATGTTACACCACCGACACACAGGAGTTAATTAATACACGACCAATTTTCAATTTCGCGTGGCCGAAATGTCTCGCAGTGATCATGTTCTACGCATGCTTATCTATTTTTAAAATTAAAATAATGTTACAAAACAATGGACGTTTCTACTTCCTCTGTTTTGACTTGTAATTAATAACGCCGCTGTCAATTGACGCTGTCGTCCTACGCAAGAAGCGCTGTCGTCTTCTTATAGAAAAATCTGACTCATTTTCGGAAGAAAGGCGTCCGAAGAGTCGCGTGGGCGCCGACAAACGCGGGAGAATCGTCTTAAATATGTAAAAATATACAGTTTACATCACTATTCCCAGTCCAAGCGCGGCGGCCGGCACGCCAGTCACGCGCGCGCAATTAGAATGTACACATGTTCCGTTTTTTGAATTGCCTCGCGAGTATCGATGGCCGTATTGTTCGAAAAGTTACATCGATATTGTAATAATGTGTGCTGTAAATATTAATAACGACAACGTTCACACTCCCAACGCACCTGGCGGGCACGCGACGGGCCCGGTGCGATTAGAATGTGCTGTTCCGAGAAAAAAATGCGCTCTGATTATGGTTATTGCGGTAATAACGTAAATTGTTGGCGAGCGCTTTCGCATTCCGAGTAGATTAAACGCATATTATCGTAGATTTTAGTTATCAGAATTTTTGGAAATTTTTTGTCCGAATTTTGTGCATAAATTATCCCGTAGACGATTGTGGAATTATTTCTAATTTATAGACCAAAAATTTATTTTGAACCTAGCTGTAATCCGTCATTTTTGACGATACTTTTACACGACGGTTCCTAAAGAATAAGTATTTATTTGATTATAAAAAAAGGAATAAAAGAAAGAAAAAAAAAGAAGAAAAAAGTTTTTATACCTACTATAAAGAAGTTACGGGCGTTACACGAAGTTAGGACGGACGGACAGACAACGAAATTATTATAATTACGATTCACTTTACACAACTCAGGCTAATCAGATGATTCCTATACAAACCATAGAAAAAAATATAATCTACATTTTTTACAGAAAATAAGTAAAAAATATTGGAAAAAAACTTTGATGTCGCTTATCTCCGTAACTGTCTTATCCAAAGTGTAAAGAATATTTTGTATTCAAAATTGAATTAAGAAGACTCCCCCAAAGTTTTTGCTACTATCTACGAGACACCATGTAGACATATTAATTTCACAATCCCTTATATTTCAAAATTTTATAAAAAATTATGTTCGCAAGAAAAAAATAGCTGATACAAAGCAGTAGAATACTAATGCTTTTTTTAAATAAACAAAATATGACATCTTATTTTTAGACAGTTCACTGGATATTTAAAAGCTTCGTATCTCATTGACCAATTGTCGTGTGTGAGACATTTAAGACGTTTTTTAAATACAGTTTATAAAAAAAAACATTTTTTTATTGTGTTAGAGAAAACGATAGTAGGTACCTACTATGAGACAACGAATTAAAAAATCACTTTATGACACAATTCGGCCACCAGCTGACAAATGATTCGGGTGGGCCGTTCCTATGGCGACGCAGCGTCTGACATCAGAAGAATCTTTTCAAATCATTCAAACGGTGTAGGTAGACGAAATTTTGCATTCAACAAGCGAAAATTAGCATCTTAATTTACGCCCATTTTGAATGCCAAAGTTTAACGTCTCAAGCCAATAATCAATTAATAAAAAAAATATTTTCTGTGACCTTAAAATGTCTATATTTTTGTCACCGAAGTAATATTATTTAAAATTATCTGGCGTGGTTCACATTGACATAACACGAAAAAATATGGATACAGCAAAATAAGCAGTAAATGTCATATCTATACATCATCACGCTTCTGAAATATGTGCTTTGATCTGGCGATGCAAAAAATGCTAACTTTTCATATTACACGATGGTATCTCGCTTTGATAGGTTCGATCGTAAATAAAACTCTTTTTACTGCTTCACAAAAATCGCAACATACATGTGTCAAAATTAATATCTGCGTTCTAAAACATTTACATCATACCGAAACATAAATAATAGTAGATAGTATATGGACATATGTTGTTCTGCAAAAATTTGTTAATCCTAAAAAAGGTAAAAAAAAATACAAATCCGAAACTTTAACGAAGTCACCTTAGGTGTTTTTTTTATCACAATAATTTAATTTAATTAAATTATAGAAGTATCACAGAGATGAAGCTATATATATCTAGGTATGGGAAACGTTCATTCAATTCTATTTTCATTTAATAAATCTATTTTATGTAATATTGACCACTAATATTGAAAGAAAAAGTATATTAATATGTAGAATGGATCACACGTTTTACAAATGTAAATTATTAAGAACATTATTCAAAATCTGATCGACATAAACATGAAAAATATGAATTAAGATAAACTATAGAAGTCTCACATAGACGATTGCATCTGTATGGGAAACCTATAGAAATCTTTAAAGGGTGTCCCAGGGCTTGTGATCTGTATGAGCTGGCTTAAGTGATCACTTTACACAATGCAACGATCATCAATTCCACCGTAAGAACATCCACACATTATCGAATTTTTAATTATTTTCATTCATATATTCGAGTGGACTATGCTAGAGACATCTATGGCCCTTCCTACGACATTGTATATATACATTTCGCTGCTGGTAATGACACCCCTATATTTTTTCTTTTAAACTCGTCAGTATGGTGATCTGAAACTTCCAATATAAAAATAAATCGATTTCATAGACACGAGATCTTGAACGTCAATTTAAATATTTCAACAACTCAATCCAAAAGTAGCGTTTATTTGAACATGAGCAAAAATAGCTCAAAGCTCATGAATTTCCTGCGTCCAGCGCCGTGAATGAGTCTAAAAAGACGTCGCTGAATGGCTGCATTTCATTAAGCAGCCCATTCTGAACTGCTCTCAAAATAATCCTGGAGCAGCTGTCAGATTGACGTCCGCGTCGTCCGATTGTCAATGCTGGCATCATTCATTACCTGGTCTGGGCTTCTAAGCTGATGGCACGCCGAGAGATTTCTGTCAATCGTCCAAGTTGTTCGTTTTGCCCGGGCTTGGTCAAGCGCCTTTTGGCCTCTTTGCATCGGCGGCAGCGCAGCCGACTAATTGCCGGGTCTTGCCCCTTTTGCGAGCGGTGTTTGGTCTCATTGTTCAGACCGGTGCCTCGGCCAAATAGTCGGTTGTTTGTTTTGGTTCGCTCTCCTGCTAGAATTCCGACCTTTCGCTCGAGTGGTGCTCTCTGTCTCATCAAGATTCCGGATTGTCAGTCATTTCGCTCTGGGACACTTGATTTTGAGCTATTTGCGCGTTGAGTTGGGATGAATGGCAAACACGTGTTCGATTGATTGGTGTAATAAATTTCTAAACTCTTCATTGTTTCAGAGAGTACAATTTTAACGTTGTAACGAGTATGCTACGATTCCGGCGATTCCGATGGTCGCCAATCATTTTTTTATCTAGTCGATAATACAATTTATCATTTACTAATATTCCCCGTGCATATATTCAATGTTGTATTCGTCATTATCACGAGGTACACGATCGAATCTTCACAAGGAAATATATTTAAACACAAAGGATGTTTCAACTGCGATAAAAATTGGGCCTTAAAATTTTTTATATGCTAACTTTTCTTTTGAAAATAAATTTTTCATGATTATGTTAACCATCTTAATGTTTTATTATCAGATTCATACATACCTACCTATATTAATAATGGCACGGAACCATCCTGAATATTAAATATTAACTATACTATGAATATTTTTCAACCCATAATACCATATTCATTCTTGTAAGTATGTACATCTATATTTTCTTCAATGAAACTCTTATCTAACCTAACTTAATCGAACCTAACCTAACCTAATCTAATTTCCTTTTGAAAATTCTTATACATTCTTCACGTTTACGATTATTTTAGCCATGTTTTATTATCAGATATAGATGGTAATAATGGTCATTATCCTAAAAATTTTCTAGATTATAAATATTTTTTCAAACCATAATACCTACTATATTCATTCTTGTGAGTAGGTACGTCTATATTTTCTTCTATGAAAATCAAAATATTTTCACTTACTATTGCCAAGAGTTCAGTAAACATGTAGTCATATATCAGACAGTTTGACAAAATTTCAATTAAATCTATTGTCGATTTTGTTATAAAAAGTCTATTTTATTTTCTAATTAAAAATTGTATAATTGTAGTTGAAATTACTTATTGCTGAATAACGCGTTTATATTTAGTATTATTTAAATTAGATATGTACCTACTGTATTATATTGACGACATGTCAAAATTTTATAATTATTAAATGATATTATATAATGAATAATGGATGTTTTTGGATCATAAAACATGACACACAATGAGTGACACGTTAAAGCGATGTGTAGGTAGGTAGGTACGTCAAAATTTCAATTCTGTCAACGTTCATTTCAATATTTTCAATACAAAAGAAAAGAGTCCCAAACACGAATGACCCTGTGGATACTCGTGTCCAATGTGTTCGACATTTGAATAAAAAATCCCCCAGGAAAAATGAACATGTCTCTGCGCGTATTGTTCTCGCACGACATTGCCACCTGTTGATGGCACACGTGACGTCACGGGAAGTTTAATGCTGTCGGCCGTACCTCAGGGATATGTAGGACTCCAAAAGCTCTCGAAATTCTCATGCAACAACAAAAAATGTACAAATCGGACAATAATAAGGATTTTTAACTTGTCGAACAACTGGAATTGGATTGTAATTGGACAACATTTCCCTTTCCATTTGTCTCCTTATTTTGATAAATTGTATAATTTTGGGCTAATTGTAAATGTTGTAGATCCTCGTTGTATCGTATTCTCCAAACTCCGTTTATCTGTACTTTAGTATTTTTCTTTAAAAAAAATATTAAGCTACTATATACGTACACTTTTGCTTATGAGAGGTTATTATACCTTTCGCAACTATAACCATGATTATAATAATAGTTTAGTTTTAATTAAAAATTCAATTAATCATATTGCATCAGAAAGTAACATGCCATGTCAATTAATGACACTAATGAGAATTTTAACAAAAAAAAATGTTTTTCGTTACTCTCTTATTTTCTAATAAGAATGACGTTAATGCCAAGATCTAATCGGTCCGAATTAATTTTTATAAAAACGCACCGTCGAAATATTTTTTCCGACATCATTAAAATGTATTTTATTTCGTTGGCAACATCTAATTTATATCTTTCTCTTATTTTCAGGTAAGCCTCGCATCTTTCCGCACAAAACTAAGACGGTGGCCGTAATTAATCGCTACAAAATTTCCTCCAAGGTGAGTCTCAAAACCAATGCTGCAATTTTATACATCAAAACGCGGATGAAAGATGTGAGAAGACACATCTCAAAGATAGATTTAAAGAAGACGAATCGGATAGGCAGCTCCTAGATAATTAAACGCTTTAGAAACAGGTGTAACCCAATTTTTCTACGCAGTGGCAGAGTATAAAAATCGACATTTCACGACAATTTTTATGCTCTGCGACGAATTAGTTGGTTAGGACGACTTCTGGGATTATTCATCTCGTATTCAACGCGTACATTTTTCTAAGTCAGTTTAAAAAATCGATGTCTCTCTAAAACGGAGCTTCACCCATTAAATAAGACATTAAAAAGGGAAAAAAATCGTTCAACGACATCGACAGACGTATGCCACATGTCGGCCGGTTTTTTTCACGTATTCGATCTTTGAATATTCGTATTTGGAACACAAAACTCCGCGGGAGAGTTGTGGGTAGCTATTGGTTGATTCCATCCAGATATTTGGATGCTGGTAATATCATATAATATTTATTTTCGTTATTTGTGCTCGCGTGTTTGGAATTGTTTACTGCACACAGCGTGTTTTTATTTAACTGGCCGATTTTTGAATCAAACTTTTTCAATAATTTAAACACTGCACTAATATTTGAAATTATTTTATTGTTATTTTAATTACAAACACACATACAGATACATTGATTACATTTACCTATATTTAATACAATAAAAAACAAATTGTTATGTCAATTCTCCAATAAAGAGTTTCAGTTGTATTAAAAATAAATGCACATAGGGAAAACATACATGATTAAAAAACAAAACAGAGAACAGACAATATAAAACTGTTGAACGTTGAAAATAATCTCATACGACAGGTAAACATAAAAACAAATTGCGGTCAATAGGTAGAAACCGGAAGTTTCGGAATACACTGGCTAATGAAAGTCTGTCTATCTGTCTGTCTGTCTGTCTTTCCGTTACTTCGTGTAACATCCGTAATTTCGTTTGAATTCACGGCTAATAAAACCGAATTGTGGAGGAGATGGGATTTGGGATTGGGATTGGGATAAAGATTTTAAAAATTAGAACATACTTCTAACCCCAGACCACTACACATACGTAAGTATGTCATTAAGTCTATCAACGAATTTTTTTTTCACATATGTAAAAATAAACATTTAAAAAGTTTTTAAAAACGTGACAATCATCGGCTGAATTTTTATTTCACTAAAATACATTTTTTTTAACGTTGTATTAATTTTATTTTAAATTCAAACTGATTGCAATTTGACGCGTTTCAACCAAACAGTCAAAACAATATACGTTTATCTGTCATCTGACATTACCTCGACTCTTTCTGCGCCCATTACCGACTCGACATTTTGAAACTATCGCGCGCAGTGTGACATTTTTCATTTTTCGCGCCTTTCCAACCGACTTTTTTTTTTTAAATTTAGAACGCGATAATCTCCCCAATTCTTCATTTCAAATAAATGTCAAATTTGAAAATGGAATACGCGCACACACACACGCGCGCGCGCTCCGCGTACAGGGAGCGTTTAAACTTTCGAGGCAGATGTTTTTTACTTCAAGATTTTTTGCTTTTTTTTTTTGTTATTTTTCAGCCATAAGCCGCGTTCGGCTTATGAATGAATGGATTATTCGAGTAATGAATGAACACATTCAATCATCAATTATGTTCAGATCTCTCGAGGCTGTAAGACAATATGTACGAGCGAGCTCAATACAAATGCCAGACACGGTGTGAAGTGTATTGGCAGACAAGACGCTCCGTGTAGAAAGGAATCCGTCATATTCCGCCGGATGCTAAAATCCACCGCATACAGTGATCAAAAATGACATTTTAAGTCACTTATTGTATCTGTCAATTTTAACAAACCAACGTTAATTAGGCTATAAATCATCTTCACGTCATCATTTTTGGTTCTACAATCCCTGGTGGGTCTTGGCCTCCTCAAGACTCTCCCTGTGTCAGCTCTCTCTATTTCTGTATCTTTTACAATCAACCGCATACAGTGATCAAAAATTATATTTTAGTTCGCTTATTGTAATCACTATTTATATTTTATCTCTCAATTTTAACAATGCAACTTTATGCTCTGATCATCACTGTTGGCTCTACGACCTCTGGTGCGTCTTGGCCTCCTCAAGAGTCTTCCTCCATTCATCTCGGTCTTGTGTCAGCTCTCTCCGGTTCTGAGTTTCCAAGGCAGATTGTCTTTGAGGACAATGTCGCTGTATCTTAATTTTGGCCTTCCTAGGCTCCTTCGCCCTGTCGGCCTTGAGTTCAGCAGGGACTTTGACACTTGATGCTCGGTCATTCTCTCCACATGACCCAGCCACCGAAGTCTTCCCAGGTTTATGAATTTTGTCGATTTTTCGGAAAAAAAAAATTTGGGACAAAAAAAATTTTACTATAAAAAAGTTACGGACGTTACACGAAGTTAGGTGACAGACAGATTGGCGGACGGACGGATGTCTATATTATCATCATCATCTTCTGACATTGTCACCATGTCGTACACCACCACTGCTCCAAAACCGGATTGTTTTTGACTTGACATGAATGAAATCCGTGAATAAAATATATCAATTCTATTTCATTAACTATCATTGTTCAATAAATCTGTCATTTATTTGAATAATATTAATAATTAATGTGATTTAACCCGATTACGATCGCACCGCTCCGGCCGACCGACACAACCGATTGGCCAATGAGGCCCGCTGATGAATAAAAACAATAGACCACGGGTTGCCATGGCGACTATCAGCACGCACATCCGCGGGCACTTTCTCTCCTCCGCCGCGAGAGGCCGTTCGATATTTAAAACATCCGTTTTGACAGATACGTTCGATGTTCAAATTCGAAACATCCGCTCCGACAACGGTCGCAAGTTCCAAGTTTGAATCGGCAACATCCGTTTCGGGGAAGCAGATGAACTGATTCTGTTATTTAGCGATGCTTTATTGTTTCAGATTGTTCGAAAGTGACATTATTCATTATTATACCGCGCAAACAAAAGAATGTTTTGTGGTTAATTAATTTGGTGAGCTAATATCCTAGCTTCGAACCAAATTATCTAAACCGACTCGTGTAACGTAGGCTTGTATATAACTATAATATAGCAGGCTAGTCAATACACAGAAGCGCTTGTTTAACGGAAACATATAAACTGGGGAAATTAAACATATTTTTGAAAAATGAATAGCATGTAGGTTGTATGAAAATCTGAATAATCCCAATTATAATTTGTTAATTTTATTTGTGTTATCCTTTAATTGTGGGAGACAATCAACAATATTTTTTTTGTATTTCATCTTATCAAGCGGAGGTGTCTCCCTGTTGGATGACCGAATTAAATAAAATAAAAAAATAATAATTTCGTTGTCTGTCCAATTTTTTTTACAATTCTTTTTAATAAAATAAATAAATACTTATTCCTTAGGAACCGACATGTAAAAGTACCGTCATTTTTGACGGGTTACAGGTAGTATGATTATAATTGTGATTGATTTAAGATTTAAAAGATAAAAAAAGAATTGTTTTATTTCGTTCTATTTGAAGCCTCAAAGTTTGCATAAGAAGATGTATGAATATACTTGTGACGAGAGTCGAATATGAGAGACATTGTGGCGCTCTATCCTCGTTGCCTTCCATGAGATAACGGCGTGATGGAAAAATAATTACTTATTTGTATTTTTTTTAATGTGTGTGCGGGCTGTATTTTTTTATCCGCACTATGTTGGCAAAACTTACGAGGAAACATTGCGCTGTTAATAATTTATATCAATTTTTAATAAAATCACATTTTTCGGATTAAGTAGAGGATATAATGTCTAGCACGCTACTATTGCCTCTTTTACCCTCACGCATCTTTTCATGCATTCTTTAAAGGTTCTCCATTTTGAATCATACTTTGAATCTGAAGTGTTAAAATGCCGTCTTTCAAAGTCTAAATTTGTTTCAATTCGTCGCCAATAAGCACACGCCGCGTAATTTCAAACAATCGCGCGGCTGGACCAATAAATGTCGCGCTTTTATCGCCTTCCGATAATGTCCGGCATGATTTTTAGACATTTCAGCTTCCGGTGACCGTTTCCTGTGGTTTTTAAAATGGCCACCGTCCTTTATAATCAAATCGACAAAAATATATACCGCCGATACCTACTCGATCGGCCTGCGGTCGGCTGTATCAAATAATTGAAGCCATTGCGGAACCGTAATTACTCGGATGGCGATGTTTCCGTATCAATACAATCGGACACAATAAAAATGTATGATTTTATATAATTTTCCACTCGATACGGGAATTTTTAATATCGAACGGACGACGAATAATAAGAGCGTTCCTCCATTCATCGCTATTCAATGTGATGAATTTCTAGACCCGTCTGTTGTGTAAAAAATGTTCACTCGATAATCAAAACGACGTTGCCAGCTTTGCGAAACATTTCATTTATTCGTATTTCATTAATTATAATTAATATGTACCGCTCTATGTATCAATGTTCGTCGCTAAATATTTATAAATAAATTTTCACACGAAGGAAACACATTGTGGTGGGACGTAATATCTTTAAATAAAATAACTCTTTGTTTAACATCACTTTATTGAGTTTAAACCAACTAGTTTCGACTCACAGTTGAGCCTTCATCAGGATTGAGTATAAGCTAGTTAATACTTTCATCAGGGTTCAGTATTAACCAGTTAATATTGAATCATGATAAAGACGCAGCGGTGAGTTGGAACTAGTTGGTTTAAACTCAATAAAAGTGGTGTTAAACAAGGAGTTATTTTAATTTAAAAATACTTATTTCCCTATGGTAAGTATGTCCGTCACTACATGAAATAATAACTAACTACTAGCCATCACGCGGTTTCTCCGAAGGGGTATACAGGGAGGATAGAACACCATATTTTTCTATCTTGGCACCCAACTTTTGCTACGGCTACATCCATACATCTTCGCATGCAAGTTCTACGGTTGTTGAGGCTTTTAACTGGGCCATCCTGCAATATTTTTATTATTCGATTATGCCAGGTCTTTCGTGGATGCCCTCTATTTCTATTGCCTTCAACACTTGCCCCATATGTTTTTTTAACCAAACTTTCCTCACTCATACGTTCTGCATGATCAAACCATCTCAGCATTCCTTTCTTTATTCTGTCTACCATGAAATAATAATGATAATAATAATGTCTGAAATAATAACGAGGTATTAAAAGAAAAAATGCAAAATTCTCTATGTAATGTTGGCCGTCACTAACGCTACCAAATGAGGCTAATTATGGTGGGACATAAAATATTAATGAGGTACAAAATGCAAAAAAATCATAATTCTCTATGTAACAATTCTGTCACTAACATCGCGATTATTTTATTTATTAATATTGTAATGTGTGTTAGCGATAATTTCTTTTTTCTTTTTGTATTGTGACTGTTATAACTATATACTATTGTAACTATAAATGTATAACTAATTAATTTTGACGGTTTATAGATATTTCTTTACTTTTTTACTGTAAAACAATTATGCATCATTTTGAATTTTCTACTCTCCGTTTGGTTATAAGTCAAATATTATTTTAAAAATATTTTTCGCCATGGATTAGAAACGAATTAATTGATGATCAAACATTGTGACTTTTCTACATAATTTATACGTGAATTTTGCAAACAATAATAATTAAAGTGTACAATATAGAATCGGGACATTCGAATCGAGAACAATGCGACATAAATTCAAATTCCCAAACAAATGCCACTAATTTAATCCGGGCTGTTCTACATCCCGCCTCGATACGGAGCGAGTTACTTAATAAAACAATTTGAACGGTGCATCTATCAAATAATATCGCCATAAATCCTCTCACCCTAATTCCGTCGGAGGAGTAAAAAAAATGAAGAAATTAATTTTAAAAAATGCATTACCATCATTAGGGCATCATTCAACGCTCACTCCAGAGACGCGGCCCTAAGACAAAAGGTGTCGTGGGCGACTGGTGATTTATTCAAAACGCTTTTTTTGTGTTCCGTTCCATTCACGAAAATTCAAATATTCAAATTTCGAACCCCCTCGCCGCTGCGCGGAGCTCCGCAAGACACGGCGACAAACCTCCGTGACGCGACCACTCGATTTGTAAATAATTGTTTTTTAATATCGCCCACTCGTTCATAAATCAGTACTTTTCAATAGGTACCGCAATTTTAAAAATTACATCTTATTTTCAATGATCTGTAAGAACCGTTGCAGACACCTTTCCGATACCTTAGATCAACAGCTATGCAGTGAGGCCCGAATTCAGATTCAATACTTAGATGATTTAATGGTCAAGGTTCGCCTTAAAAGTGTTATTTTGTACAGAAAATTACGCTTTTAAGGCGTACGTATGCTTAGGTACGCCTTAAAAACGTAATTTTTAGTACAAAATTACACTTTTAAGGCGTAACTTAACCTTTAACCTACGTATTGACTATGAATTCGGACCTTACTGCATAGCTGTTAATCTAAGATATTGGAAGGTTTAATTATAATATATAATAATAAGATTTAATATTTAAAATTGCGGTAGACCACTTTTCATGTAAGAAAGACAATCAAACTAGTATGCGAAAGCCGTGCGTACGAGGCACATTGTTTCGTTATGTTGGTGTTTATACCCGTAAACACCAACACAACGAAACAATGTGCACGGTGTACGCATACTACTTCGATTGTCTTTCTTAAATAAAGAGAGGTCTACCTTTTGAAAATAACTTATTAAACAATTTATGGATCTCACTTAGGATTAAACAATTTATGGATCTCAAGGTTAAAGCGTACTAGGGTCTCTTGTATTAGGGTTTAAGTCCTGCTTTCTTGCGCTTAAGTAAAAGACCATGTTTTACATACATAAAGAGGGATTAATGTACCAGTGTTTTTACACATTTTAGTTTTTAAATTCCATTAATAATACTTTTAAATATGTATTGTCGTCTTCGCTCTGTTCGCATTGTATATACGCGCCAAAGCGACAACACGAGCTAGTTGTTTAAATTCCATTGTTCTTCACAGTCGTACATTTATATTATGCCGAAAACCGATCGCTCAGATTTAGAACAATCTGAAATTCAATACGAATTAACAGGAACACGTTTCGGCTACCCTTTGAATGTGAGCAATCGTTTTGTTTTAAATGCAAACGTGGGGTAGTTTTTTTTCACAATTTTATTTCTTCTACTATTTTGTCCTTTTTTAAAATCGGTGGTATTGCGGAGTTACGTATGTAAATCAATAGATGTCGCTGACACGCTTTATCCGCCGCAGCATAATAAAAACTGCACGTTGAGTGGCAGTTCTATGCAAATTTTGTGACGTATGTATTTTTAGATGTTTTCGATTCGACAATGAGGGGCGAATTGTTGTGCGATTCAGACGTCTGTTCGAATCCGATTGGAATTTTTTTCTTGGGTCGGCGTCGTGCGGGAGGTTGGGAAGGGGGCTGTTGTTAGAACATATTTAACAAATATACTTTATTAATTACGAGAAAAATTAATATTGTTAAAAATATATATACTTATTTAACAAGATTTCATGTGTTGCCTCTCTAAGAAAACAGAACTGCGAGAACGCTATTCGATTAGTATTTTTGCGTTGTATTCCGACGGTATTTTTACGCATCATATATTGTATTCATTGCGCTTTAAAAAATATGTCTGATTTTTGTATTTTAGCATACATTGAATAATATAATCTTTTTGATGGCATGAGAGTACTAACACGCAATCCTTTGCACGTCACACCAAGCCACAGGCGTGATTATACGCACTTTTCGACTCAACAAACCAGGATTAAAGACGATTTTCACTGTCATATATTCCAAAGCACTATTGTTTTTTAACCATATTTTCCAGAATTTCATGAATATTTTACGTCAACACTCTTAAATCTTACTTTTTTGATGAGACGCCTATTTTTTCTGGTTGAAAGCGTCCATATTTTTATCGCAATGTCGCAAAATCGCAACTAGGAAACGAGTATGGCCACCTATCGGATGTTTTTTCGGAAACACTAGCCGCCTACAAGAAAGCTCTTCTGGACGAATTCGGTCGTTTATAATTAGTTATTGATGACTTGTCTATCTCTTGCTTTTAGATTTTTGAATTTTACATTTCATTTTATTTTACTGTCTTTTTTATTGCTTCTTGAGTTTCAGATTTGATTTGTTTACAATTATTGCATATTGTTGTAATTTTGTTGCTTCTTGAATTTCAGACATAATTATTTTAATTTGTTGTAGTTTTATTGATTGTTGACTTTCATATTTGATAAATATTATTTCATTTGATGTAATTTTGTTATACTTTATGTTATTCATTTAATGTTTTATTTTTCTTTATATATCACTTTATTAATTGTTTTTGATAGAATTATACCTTATCTCCTTTTTTTATTATTACCTATCAATCTGTACATCTTTATATACATTGTTTTTTTTAATGGTACGTTGTACCGTGTATTAAATAAATAAATAAATGTCTTTGAATAAATGGCGCCAGGAGTATCAAAATATAAAACGAGGTTAACGGTTTAAAAAAAACGACAATTGAACGGTTGTCAGGTAACCGTTACTTTTTTTTCACCCGCCTCCGCCGCTTGTAATCCCGACACATCCGCAACGTTTACGATTCTCCTCTTTTTCCCGGGATAACTGTTTTGATCCGGGCTCTCGTATCAAATATTCAAGACCCTCCCCCTCCACGAAGATGATGCCCCACCCGGGGTAGGTGCATGATGCATTACTGCCGGATAGATTGCAGTGCTGCGCGCTTCCGGAGGGGTAAGCATTGATTATGTAGCTCGCCTTCTCAGACCCGACAGAGCATCATTCACTTTGCACGAATATGAATATCAAAATATGACCCCCACCAAACAGGTATTGCAGGTGCACCCTGTCAAAAAATTATTTAAAACTTGTAATGTTATTTTTTTTATTTTTAGTAGGTAATACAAAAAAATTATATATTTACTAATAGAAACAATGTGGCATATTCAAAGCATTAACTTTGTGTTAGGCATTTTAACAAAATGAACACTTACGGAGATTTTAAGTATACCGGTTTCGAGACGTGCCCGTCTCTTCATGGGACCACCATACATACATGCTAAGAAAAGAATGGGTACAAAAAAGCAGTGATATGTCTCCCACAATTACAGGATGACGCAGATAAGACAATGATAATAGAGATTAATTTGACAGACTCATACAAGACTCAGTGATAATAATAAGTAAAACGTATAATGTATATAATGATCAGGGAGGGTGACAAGTTTCCAGTATCTGTATTTAAATTATTGAATGGATTTAAAAGATTATTTTATGGTCTGAACTCTGAGCATATTCGTGAAATGAATGAATAAGTCGAGAATAATAAAAAGATATACGACGCGTTGAATCAAGACATTGTAATTAGCAGTCACTAGGTGGTCATCTCTAATGCGCTGTTTTAGCATTGCATTAGAGAGTATCTAAAATGCGAAAAACGGTTTGATAATAAGTCAATTCGTTAAGCAAATTACTTAAATTTTCGTCAGCGTTCAATGAAACTGCCGGCGATATTAAAAATTAAGGCTTTATTGAATTATTGAATGGATTTAAAAGATTATTTATGGTCTGAACTCTGAGCATATACGTGAAATGAATGAATAAAGTGAGAATAATAAAAAGATATACGACGCATCGAATTGTAATTAGCAGTCACTAGATGGTCATCTCTAATGTGTGGCCTACCTACTTGCGAAAAACGTGTTGATAATAAGTCAATTCATTAAACAAATCACTTAAATTTTCGTCAACGCCGAATGAAACTGCCGGCGATATTAAAAATTAAGGCTTTTCCCATAACCCTGGCGCTGTGAAATTTTCGACATTCTTTTTGGCCGCATTACGACCCCTGCCCACTACCCCAGTTCGTAAATTCTACCCTCTTCGCACCACACTCCACGCACCGAGTCTTCGGGACGTGCAGCCATCTCCAGGAGGTCAATTTATTATGCAGGCAAATTTCAGAGCCGCACCGCACCGGCCGAGGGTGAGGGGTTGAAATGGTTCGAGAATTGGCTAAGCGATTCAGCCACGAGCGCAGCGCAGCGGCATCCTTCGGCGAAAAGCGGAAGCTTACAATTCTGATGATTTTCTCAAATGAATTATTAAATCGAAATGTGTTACTTGTGTATTTTAAAACAGCATTACAATTATTTAATATTGATTATTGTATAACGTGACATAAATACGTTTTTACCAAATTTTAAATAAAATTAAATTAGATTCGAGAGAAAATTTTCTGCCCTACAAGATGTTGTGTTAGTTTTTCCGTTACATTTATTATTTCATTAAATTATAGGTGTACAAAATGGAATGTCAAGTAGACATAAGTGAGCAATTTCGATAATTTCTTCTGTTCGAATGATGAATTCTTTGAGTCGAGACTAGATGATTATTATCGCAGAGGCATTGAAAAACTTGTAGAACGTAAGCAAGAAGTTGTAAAAAAAAAGAGAATTCATTGTTCATACACAACTTATGTTAACATCCAATCAACATTTTAAAATGAATATTCTTCATTTTAAATATATTCCTATAATGTGTAGTTTGATAAGAAACACCAATGAGATGATATGGTAATAATATGAAGATTTTACAACTCTAGTAGATCAAGCACTAATTTCTCTATTTCCGAAAATACATATGCAATTTAATTTATTAAAGCCACCAAATTAAATTGATATATTGAAAATCTTTTGTTAAACGTAATGAAACGCATAAATGTTGTTGATCTTCGCTATCAAGAGAACTTATTTTAAGTATATTATGAGAGGCGAGAGACGTGAAGTTATACAAGTTATACAGCAGAAGAAGATTCAAGGAAAATGCGGTGCAGTACGACGCATCTCATCATCAGAAAATTTGCATATATGGTTCCATTGCTTTTTACAGCATCTTTTAGAGCAGCTGCATCTAGCGTTCAAATATCACCTCCAATAAATACTTAGTTAAAACAGATGCGCCATTAACTTGCATTCGACGATGATAACAATTACTTAAAAATGTCTTCTTTCAAAAGTATTAACAATATTAGTAATATGATGTGAGCACATATCCCCTATTTACTCGTGGCGTCTGCTTGTCTTCTTATCTGACGAAAAAACTTTGGATCCATTTTAAACCCCTTTCCCGTGATCAAATCGAGCTGAAACTTTGCAAGCAGACTCGTGGCGACGATCAAGAAGATCTATCAAATTTTCGTTAAAAAAAATTGATACACTTTTGGATTTATCAAACGGTTTTTTCATACAACTTATTAAGTTGTATGAAAATATTTCAACGCGTCTGGTAAACGCGAAACCTGATTATAGTATAATTTTAGATTTTTGCAAAAATTTTATTACTCCCTTTCGTAGCATCGCCCGACCGAAGCCCAACGCGTAGGTTAAGCGAAAAAAGAATGTTTCAACAAGTAAATGAGAAAGGGAGTATAATAAAAACTTGGTTT
This sequence comes from Agrypnia vestita, assembly GCA_016648135.1. NCBI lineage: Eukaryota > Metazoa > Arthropoda > Insecta > Trichoptera > Phryganeidae > Agrypnia > Agrypnia vestita. The sequence goes on from JADDOH010003905.1 coordinate 114,708, forward strand.
TCATGGGTTACTTTTTTTTTGCATGTGCTCATACAATATGCGGCGACAATGCGAAAAAAATGTGTGATTTATACCGTATCACATGCGAAGATTCCTTAAGCTTAAAATTCAACCTATAACAAGCGAAGAAATATCCAATTATTCGAGAAACAAATTACCTACCCGCACATTCGGCTCTCCCTTTGAATATGCCAATACTCCGGGGTGGCATAAAAAATAATTTAAATCGTTCGTAAAAATATATAGAGGATATAATGTTTATGCATACACATCCAGTACCACACAAAGAGCCCGACCCCCCGTTGTCTTATTTGCATATTAAAATAATCTAAACGTAAGGGATGAAAATGTTAACACCACCCTCGGAGCGCTCTCGTAGCATTTTGCCTTTTAAAATAATACTCGTGTGGTTTCGTTTTTAAATCGATTTGATTCTGATATTAGAATTTCTCATTTTCTCGCATTTCTTTCTAATTAAAGGCCCTTTTTTGATCCTTGTGGTACTCCAAATGTAATTTTCATCTGACAAATATGACACTTAAAATATGTATTTGTAAAATTTTACGTGTTTTGTTTAAAAAGAATTTATTTGTCTCAAACGAAGGTACATTCCAAGTTAATTTTCTATATTATTTACCAATTATTATATTAAGCTTCTTAGCATCCGTGTTGTTTCAGTTTTGATATGGTTAAATTAAGTTATTGTTAGAGATAATTTTAATTTCATTCAAAAATATAAAACTGGTTATTTAGATAGCTATATAATTTTAATAATACACATACCTTCTTTTTTTAACCTTGAATATACTAACAATGTAATTCTTCAATATTTTTTATCTTACATGTAAGGATATTTGTAAAAAATTCAACAAAAAAGATTTTTTTCGCTGTTTACAAATTAATCATATAGATGCCTTTCCAGATATACTCCCTATCCCATTGCTGATGTTGTAGATAATTCAAAATTTTCATCTCCACTCCACACATACACATACACACATATATTTGAATGAATTATTAATCTTGTCATTGTTTCTTGCCCGGGCGCAACTATTTGTTCCCGCCTCCCTCGGCACATGTCGCAAATGACGAACCTTTTGATGCAGCCCATGTTTTGAAATTTATTTATATAAATTATTTATTTTTTTAATGACAATTTATTGATGCACTTGAATCGAAGTCCATTCAGTTTGGTGAAGACGCATTACCAAGCCACATCAAATAAATTCTTAATCTTTTCATCAGAAATGCTTGAGCCGCTGAATGGATGCCAACAGATTTAAAGATCAAGGATGATTTGAACACCGCATCCAGCAGCCAATAATTAATCAAAAGTTTTAACGGATTTGGTTTAATTGAGATCTAAGAGAGCATTTTGAAAATCACCCTTTTTCCTTTTAATTTCAGAAGACATTTCGTGCTGTTTTCTCTTACCAAAACTATTTTTAAATTATTGATTATGTGCAAACTGATCTACGCAGATTTATCGATCGCATATTCTGTACCGTTTTAATTGTACCAAATAAAATAAATTAAAAAATCACTAGCTCGACTTCTCCCTCTCCTTACGTAGCCCAGTATAGCCTTCATCCTAACCCCCCCCCCTCCCCCACCCTATTGATCAGGCCTCGTGGTTTATCATGTTGGCTTATAGGTGGACGCTCCCTAATAAGAGAATATTTGAACTGCAGAACTTTGAGCATATTAAAATTCAATACCTACCTGAAACTAGTTTGTACACATAACTCTGGTAATTGAATAGGTAATGTGATGTCTGGGCTCTTCAATAAAAGATGCTGGTATAGTTGGACCTTTATTTCGGGTAACAATACAGTTCGCTTAACATTGATACGGCAATCTTATACAAGTCTACAGCGGTCGTCTCCAGATGTCAAAAAGCCCTCTCTCGACGGGCGCGCGACCTTATAAACATTCACTCTCTCTTTCACACTGTGTCTCTTACACGTATCGCGACATAGGTTCTATTACATGTAAACCGTGCACGTGGTATACCTAACTGTCTGGCATTAAGAGATTTTCATAATAACATATTTTACAATGCAAGCCATATAATATTAATATTGTTTTAATAAAAACATGCAAAAAAGTGACGTTTGAGTTTTGGGGTGAATAGAAATCGGAAAAGAAACATGAAAGAAATCTTCCGCTCAATTAGAATTCATAACGTTACAATATTTAATGTGACAATTACTTAAAATGAAAATTAGTATATTTAACAGTACTAAGAACGATCAATAAGATAAAATAAAAATGCATGTGACAACTCTTGCGAAGAATTTCAAAATGTATCTATTTCACCTGCTGAGAAAAAATTATATTTTTAAAAGTATGGTTTTTTTATACTTACGTAGTTTCCGTTAAAAAGGTCTAGCTTCCCTGTTTTTGAAATGAATCAGGGGTGCGTTGTTTTAAAGCAGCACGCACACATACGTACGCACTTCTTACTAGTATGAGTCGCTTCTTTTGACTCATTTATTCCTTTAATCGAATTATGAATATTTTATACGTGATTTATTGTGATATCTCTCCCTGTTTTTGCATACACACACTTACCTACTGCCTAGTATATTTTATCCCCAACGGGATAAATATAATGGCTCCTTCCCAGTTCGGTGAAACTGTTATTTGAATAAGAATTCATAAACTAAATTCAACAATTGATTGAAAGACGTTTTCATTATTATGTATGGCCCTTGAAACGTTAATATTATATATATATAATTAAGATAAATAATAGAAATCTCACTGAGACGAAGCTCTTTATATGGAAAACATGTGTGATGCTTATCTGTACCAGTTGGCTTAAAAGAAATACAACGTTCACCAATTCCACCATAAGAACACCCACACATTATCTTTACGATGGAATTGGTGAAGATCGTGTAATGTGATCACTTAATATAGCTCATAAATTTCATATAAATTTCACCTCCAAGGCGCAAAAAATCTTCCAATAACTTTGGTGTGTTAAAATAGTAATTGAAAAAGGTATAAATTGTATCAATATGACGATTACAATATTTAATTCACCAACTTTGTTGAATAGATGTCTCACAGAGACGAAGCTATTCAATAATAGTCAAAAATAGATATCTCATTATATACTGATTCGTGGGGATGACAAATTAAATTATTGTAATTGAGTTGCGTAAATAACATACATAGTACAATTTCAGTTATGAGTACAATGAACGTTACATTGTATAAAGTGATCACTTAAGCCAGCCATACGATAGGTTGTAAGCTCTATAAACACCAAAACACTTCCATACCTACTTTCCCATATGTGTAAATAGCTTCTGTCATCTATAATGTGTCTTGTGATTTGACTGTTGTCCAGCGTACCGCTGGTTGCCGTAAAATTACGAAAAATCAGTTACCAATCATCGATACAATCGTTATTTCGCGAGCGGTTAAAATAACTGTTTCGGCCATCACTAAGCAATACTGTTAATAGCTTTTTGGATATATACGATGGGCCGAGTGTCGCCGAACGCACTGAGCGCGCGCATATGTTCCTGGCGAGAAATTAATTCGAATTTATAAACCATAAAACCAAATCGGCTTCCTACGTGGCCGCGTGCCAAAGTATGCACTTCGCCCGAGCCCCGGTTCGATCCCGTCTAAGACAAAACGCATTCATTTCTCGATTCTTGTCATTTTAGTGAGCAATATAAACCCCGCGCGATTTTACAGATGAGCACTTACACGATGATGCCGTCAATTTCATATTTTGTAGCTTTGTCCGCGTTGAGAAAATTCCAAAATTTTGTTTATTTTTGGTTTATTGACATTATACAACATTCATTTTACAACGTCTATAATACCTTGCATAACTTACGTATCATCTTACTACTATTTATTACTTATTGTGTGTATAAATTAACGGCTCCAATTAAGCGTCTGGCTGGATATTTGTTTATTTTTAATTATTTAAGTTAGTTAATATTACACCCTATATATTAACTAGTATTTTACACTTTAAATTCTAAAATCTATTACTAATATACTGTCAATAATAACCTACATATTTGCATTAACATTTACAATCTATAGTTAAAAATAATAATACATTTTATACTCTACAATTCTATACTATTTTTACAATAATTATAGCATTTGCTGTAAATTGAATCATCTTATTTATATTCTTCATGTTTTCTGGCATCTCATCATATATTTTTACAACTCTGTACATTAGGCAATTCTGTGTATATACTTTTTTCTTATATGGTAATCTTATTCTATACCTATTTCTGGTGTTATATGTATATTATGTACTAGCTTACCCGCGCGGCTTCGCACGTAGATTTTGAGTAACTTTCAATTATATTTTATCTATTTGTGTAATAACCTTAACATATTGATATATGTCGACACGGATTTTTTGAGTTTTACAACTTCTCTATAGAAAGCATTTAAATATCTGTTACGCATCGCTCGACCATTTTTTCGCCGACTTTAAATTAAAGTAAATTAAAGTAAATTAGGTCACCACGAAAAGCTCTTTTACTTTAATGGGTAATATATAGCCTATGTCCACCCTTAAAGTCCATTCTAAATATTGGTGAAAGAATTTTTGAAATCAGATGAGTAGTTTCGGAGATTACTTCCTGTATCTAAACTTCAAACTTTGTTTAGTGAATTTTCTATTTTCGATTTCGACATTTTATCTTTTCTTTTCTTATTTTACTTGTACGTATGTAAGTATATACATATGACAAGGTAAAAATCTATTCTCATAGTAGCTGAAATAAAGATATATTATTATTATTATTATTTACCTCTATATAATATAAGTAGAGATACAAAGAAACTGATTAGTTAGTAGGTGTATACATAGTTGATATTTCATTTATTACTTTTATTTCAATTCAAAGTATGTACATCACCTAATGGCCAATGCAGTGTGATATTCAAAATATGTAAATTAACTGGATCCATTTTGATAATATGCAAAAATTAAAATGGCAGAGGGGCGCAAAATATCAAGCGGCAAGATTGTGAGGGATTTATGAATGAAATGTTGCTGAAATACTACGAAATAATAAATTATTTAAAGATCAAAGTGATCTCAGATAGGCCCAGCGTATTCCTGGGTACTTAATAAATATAAAATACCCGGCATTCCTAACTATTTAGATAAGTAACCGAAAAAAACTAAGAAATTATTGGCCGCATTTTGCGTTCAATAAAACTAATAGTTGCGTGTATAAATAGGGTTCATTAATGATTTGCTTGTACGTATTAAAATGTATACAATATTTTACTATAACAGTCATTGTTCTACTACTAATTCTGTGGTTTACAGGTTAGAATATATTGTTCAGTATTAATATCATTCAAGATTAATAAAATGCAATTTTCAAGAACACTATCTATCTAGTCTATCTATACTGGATCTTTCGTTGTCGTTCTCTATTCTTGTCACCTTCAATATATTTTTCATCTTCTTGCCATTCTTACTATCCTCAAGCTCTAATAAACTCAGCGACCATTTCTTTCACCTACAACATAACAGACAAAAGCTATGTTTGGCTATTTTTCTCAGGACAAAGCTGAATAATTATCAGAAGTGACACAATTGTTACTACACAAATAATATAAACAAAAAATGTACACCGACGAAAAATAGCGGAACATAATTTAAGTATTATTTATTTATTTATACATAGTAAAAAGCCTGTCAACGTAGTATATATAACATATTTTTAACGGGCCATGTAGAAGCGGTGGTAGCTATGTCAGTTAGTTGCCGTCCGCGCGTCCAAGGTTCGAGTACTTCTCCAGCTGTATAATTTCGTATTTTAGCGGCGAATTCCAGGAAGTTACGGAGTTGCGAACAAAAAAATCATTATATTTATATTAAAATCTAAAATAAATAATTTTTCGGAATTTTTCCGTGCAACTTTGTGAAAGGTCATTTTAAATAATATGAAAATTTGAAAACACTCTTTAACCTTCACTCTTTGTTATTTATAACAATGTTTTCAATGAAATAAATAACAAAAAGTGAAAGTAAACAGTGTTACAATATTTATATATAATCTAATAATCTTATATAAACTCTTCATTTGTCATTAAAAATATTGAAAAAATTTATCAATTATAAACTAGTCAATGTAAGAATGACAAAATCCCAACTATAAAAATCATCATTCATTTCCAATTTATAATATTCGTAAATGTAGTGTGCCTTTGAAATAAATAATATATAGTATAAAATAGAACAATGTTGCAAGAAACAGGATAATTACATGTATCCAAAATTATCTAACATTATTTTCAAAAATTCAAAATGGATTATTGAAATACACAAGCATTTTGAAATAATTTTGAAATGTCTTAATATATTAGTTTTTTATCCATACACATCAATAGTATATTATATAATATTAAAACGTTCGAAGATTATAATAATATATTCTTAAATTTATTAACAGAACACATTGCCAAGGTGAAATTTTCAAACCACTTTCAAGGGGTAGTTTTGAAATGTCGTGTTTGGCAATAGGGATGATTCTGAAGATGTCATTTCGAAACGAAACATTTTTTAAATTAGACTTGAATTATTAGCGGTGTGACATTCAATTTAATTTCCTTGTTTTCGGGTAGGTACTTATTTTTCATTTCATATTTATTTTAGGGGAGGGGAACGTCCCGCGTGGAAGGTTGTAGGTATATACTTTAGCTAGAGCCTACCTACTGGGAAATTATTTGAATGTCAATGTCCTGTGTCCCTATGGCTAGAAAATAACTATGTTGAAGTTACATATGATACATTATCTGGCGATGGATATAATACCAACCATTTTCAAGACACTGCTTGATGAAGGCCTCCCCAAGACACGCCCACTTCTCTATGTTTATTGTTGTTCGAAGTCACATATTTCTGAATAATTTGATGATTTAATTCGTCCGACTAGTTATAATTCTTCGAGAATTGCAATCTAAATAAAAACTTTAAATAATGAACAAAATAAATAATAATCTATGTGACAATGTCCGTCACTAAGGCTACCAAGACGCAAGACTACGCTAGATGGCGCTATTTTCACAACATTAACTCGCGGCCAAAATTCGTATAATTCTCTACCTAACATATGGCGCTGTTTACACGCTAATAACATAATTAAATTTTTAATTTCTATTTTGTAAAAACTGAAGCAAAGTATAATTTCGGCAATTAGAGATCGTAGGTCATTTGAATTAACATAAACTTCACTCATTTTCTAATAGATTTCTTTGTAAAAAATAATTCAAACATAGAAAGTCAGAAATTTTTGACGGGTTTAAATACACTCAAAACGTACGATTTTTGAAGCCGGCGTATTCGACATTCGTACGTGTAGAACTACAGCGACTACTTCAATCAATTATTGTTGCAATGCAGTATACCTACCTCGGCACTGATCTACTGTACCCGCTATGCCGTAGACAGCTGTAAATTAGGGAAAGAATTTCCCGCCTAAATTCAGAGGGCGGACGTGGAAGGCGCGAAGGGTGGGGGTGGTGAGGAGCCGGGTAACTACCGCGGACACGGAAACACAGAATGGCCGAAAAGAACTAAAGCAACGCTTCTAATATTGCCGGAAATTATTCAAATACATTTCTATATCTCAAAGAAACTGCTAATCCCGGCATGTATTACGGTGGTATTTATTTATTTATTTATTTACATATATTCCTATGGCTGTAAAGCCTTTTACCTTATAATTTTTACAAATTTGATAAACAATACACAGTATAAATAATATATTAAAGAAATACAAATGTGAACATAAATTATTTAAAAACATAATCAAGTAACATAATCAATGTAGATAATCATGTAGAATTAAAGGAGACAATAAAACAATATCAATAATTCGATGAAATTAGAAATACAAATAATAATTTTACACAATATATATCAATGAAATTAAATGTAGAAATAGTAATTTTATATAATAGGCGATTCAACAGGTGATATAATAAATTATAGAAGAATAAATAAAACAATACAAGACCTGTGGTAGAATAGGAAGACGGATTGCGTCAACAATTTCAAACAACATGAGATATGAAGCTTTAATGTACATAATAAAAAAGACAACATATTTTTTAAGAAATTGAGTGATTTTAAAGAATACAGGAGAAAATTTATTTGAATGTGTCGAGACTGGCTATGAAAGAATAATTAATATGTGGGGACATGATTCGTTTCGACTTTATTCTTTTTTGCGAGCATCATATATTCAGTATTTTTTAATTATATTGATATATGCAATTTTTACTAATTTCGAAACTCATACATATTTCCAATTTTTACTAATATGTATATTTTTTTAAAAAATAGAGATGCGAACACGGAATTCGTGTCAAATCAATATTCTTACTTTTTTCAAATTAAGCTAAACTCTTGTGCTATGAAAATAGGACTAACTTGCTTGTCTGGAGTGAGATTCGAACCTGCGACCTTTGAATCACGAGGCGAGATTCCTAACCACAAGACCAACAAGCTATTCAATATTTAATATAATATAAGTAATTACATCTAAAATAAATATGTTTTTGAGTAAAATAGTAGTCATTTCTACTACATTCTAAAAGATCTTCTATGTGTGACATTCCATTATTTTTTACAATGAAAATTAATACATTTGCATTTGATACATTTTTCTTCAAATTGAGTGCAAAAAAATCTTATTATTAGAAATATAAAAAATTAGAAACATGTTTTGTCATAATGATATGCAAAAGAATCATTTTTAATGCTTTCAGAACTAAGTTTAATTATGAGAACAAAAAAACTTTAAACGCTATTATATCAGAATGCATGTTTTGTAAAGATGACAGTCTTACACTCTTACACTTATAATACTTCCAAAATAAACATTCTGTAATAAATTACAAAAACAAAATTTTAGACACAATCATAATACAGGGTTCGTTCTATTATAATTTATAATACGAATTAAATATCACAGTTTCAAGAAGTCATCATCCCCTAAAACTATAAAACAACACGTCGAAAGTTTTTTCACTAAATATTATTTTATTGCATTTGAACACATAAAGGCGCAGAAAACCGGCTCAACACCTTTCACCCCACGAAAAGATGTACAAAGCAATTTGGCGTAATTTCTAACCCCTTGCGTGCGACCCCCTCGAGCTCGGGGTCAGCGCTGCAGACACAAGGGTTAATTTTTTTCCTTTTACAGGATTCCCCGAGCTAAACTTCACGGGTCGTCTAGTTCTTCGGGTCAAATTCTACAATGACAACTAATTATTGACTGCCTATAGAAAAAACAATTGATCAGAAAGAATAAATCTTAATTGGTTAGTCTATAATCAGAATAATTTCTCCAAAAAGTTCTCAAACACAGAGATAAACCAACATAAATTTCTTTTTTGTGTACTATTTGTAAATTAAATCATTGTTATAACTCTACTCGAGTTTATTAGCACTACTCTAATAAACTCGAGTAGAGTTATAACAGTTTTAACTAGTTTCGAGAATATCAGTAACTCTCATCGTCAGGCGAAGATATAAACTTTTAATCTAAGTTTATATCTTTACTTGTCGATTATAGTTACCGGTACTCTCGAAACTCGAGTAGTGTTTATAAATACAAGTAGAGTTTAAGGGTGGTTATAATAGGGGGGCCTACGACCTGCCTTAAGACTTGTGTGATTGATCACTTTACACAATGTATTAATATTGGATGAAGTCGTGAACATTATATTATGTAAAGTGATCACTCAAGCCAGCCTTAAGACAGGCCACAAGCCCTATGGACGCCCAATAGAAACTCCATTTTGTAAATAAAATTGTCTTCGTCTAATTCCGTTCTACTGAGGTTGCTATTCAAATCAAGCTCCACTTTGTTCTGTTTTGTACCGCATACAACACCCTTTATAGTTGCTTACTTGATGTCTCTCTACTGTTCTAAATAGCACTAAACGCGACTACCAAACGTCGTGTTGTGTCGCCATTTTGACTTCGCGACGGCGGCCATTTCCCGACTGTAGCGCCATTTGCAAAAAGACGCGGGTTTTCTCCGTTTCCCGCCGGCCGGCGCGTCTGCAGATGGTAGCCCGGATAAACCCCGAAAGATAGAAGTGGCATGGCGCGGTGCAGAAATAAAATAAAACTTTCAAAAAAGTTGTTGCCCGCGATAAAGCGCCGACTGATCACGCAGCCCCGGAGTTGCTGAATTTTAAATGTGCAGTGTTTATGGTAGATTGCCGGTGGAACTTTTTCGTCCATGATTTATGACGTATTGTGATACATTTTACCAGCTGTTTGACTGGATATTATGATTTACGGATTTTATACATTGCAAAATGACCAAATAAACAATTGACTAGTTCTTGTCCTCGTAAACTACTATTTTACCGTTTTACAGCATAAGCAATTAACTTAATTTGTATTCATTTTTCCCTGGGGTGTGCACATGTACAAAACAAAATTTTTACTTTTTCGAAACTTGTGTTATGAAAATATAGGACTTACTAAATCTAGAATTAGGCTCGAACCAGCGACTATTAAACAATTATGTAAGTTTCTTAACCACCATACCAACAAGCTACTAATTAGCTTAGATATTTAAAAATACACTTTATTACATTTTAAAAGCGGATATTTTATGTCAATGATTAGACACATAATTTAAAACTATGGATAATGTTTTATGCCACACAAACGTAAACATGCTTTTAGTGAAAAGATAAGGCAAAACTTCCTAAAATCGTGTGGATAGAAAATTGTTACAACTAATAACTAACCTGTGGTTTTAACCTTATTAGTTTAGGTTATAAGCATCTATTTCAAAAAAATACACAACCGCTATTTTAAGACTGATTCACCAACTAAGTCACAGCAACCCCATTGTATTTTTAATGAAATTTAATATAAATAAAATTTTAATAAATATTATTAAGTTCTGCGATTTTTGCATTATTTTAAATATGAGAGCTGTTCCGGCTTGCTAGGCCAATATCAAACAGTGGGTATCCCATGTATAATCTTATTTATAAGATTTTAGTTAAGTCTATGGATAATTACATGTTTTCGATGAAAAATAAACATGGAGTTCTACACACTAAACACAAAAAAACTATAAATAAAAGCAACCCTATTGATTTTTATGTGATTTTGATCTACTTATCACTCCTTTTTAGTGAGATATATATTAGCATAGCACAGCAATAGATTCTTCTTTATGATTTAATTATTAATAATCAGAATTATATAAAAAATTGCAACTTCACAAATAATACATGATTTCGATTAAAAATGTATTTCTTCATTATTAATACGCAAGTTGTTTTGAACAACTCAAATGAATACCATTTAACAACGGATTAAAATATGCAAATATGGCCAATAATTTGCATTATAAACCTTTGTATTGAAATTCTAAAATACTGAACCATGAAAAAGAAGTTTATTAACCGTCTATTGAGCTTATTTAGAACCTTTCATGGTATCCTTAGATATCTACCCTTTTAATTTGGCATGTATGCGTGCCCATTTCACACCCAGCATCCGAAGGGTTGCACAGGATGTTCTGTTCAAACTGGTTTCGGTGAGAAGCCATCAAACTTCATTTTTTATCATTCATCTTTGAAATCTGCATATCCGTTTCTTTGCCGTTTATGCATTTCAATATTATTAACAACAGTTGACTAACTAAACTTGAAAAATGTTTTCTAGGAATAATGCAATTGAATTATTACGAAAATCTTGTATTATTTCATGTTTTATTTGAAAAAGTAAGTTTGATAGTTAATGGAGAATATGTTATCCTTAATTTTCTGATCTAAGGAGTTTTTAATACCACTAAAAATTATTCTCGACACGTAAAAAAATACATAAAACAGCAAATAGTTATGCATTCAAATAAACGAACACACTGGACGATTTTACAATGATTTTTTTTCAAAAATAGCCAAAAAATGATCAGTATTTTAATTTTAAGTTTTATTTTTAATTTTAAGGAATATTTAGTTTATTCAGTAGATTGTAATATTTTGATAATACAAGGATATAACACGACACTGCTGAATCGTATTTTTATTTTCATTCCATCGACCATCTAAAAATACCCTGTTATAAAACTTTTAATCAAAAATATCCTATTATTTATAAACTATTAGCAGAAATCCTTTGTGTGAATTGACTTGCTACCGATATCTAATCAATGATATCAATGGACCTAAAATTACATCCTTTTTCAATGGAATAATCCACTGAATAATCGCTAAATCTAAATTTTTTTGCTTAATAATCACATCAATATATTACAAATATGGATTAAGTCCTAGCTCCAAATAGCGATTTTAATTAAAATCAATCTTAGCCACATTAATGCATTCAATAAGATTAAGTTTAGCGAACGGACATTTGCGGTGGCAGGCCCAAAGGCTCTTTCCTCCGTGATTCGGAACAGTGACTCAGAAAAAATAAAAAAATACTCAAAATTTTTGAAAAATCATTTCCATAAGTTCGCAATGTTAAATTTTGAATACTAGTGTAGGACTAAATAATTTTTATGTAAAAGTCTCTTGCAGTGAAATTTTTACGAAAATGGCGCTTTATAAATTATTCATATTTATTATTATTATAAACATTAGAACTTTAAACAAGTAAAGATAGGTGTACCACTGAAATTTACCAAAAAAATTGTCAGACGTTCATGTGGACACTGACTTTTGTCTGTTGTTCACATTCTCGAATCCGATATTATTCATCGGATTAAAGAAAACCATTCCTTTAGACATCGTTGCATCATTGGTCCGAGCGACGCCGGGGTGGGTGGGTGAGGGGGGGGGGTTCGGTATTTATACAAAGGCATTGGTAAAATCTAAAATGGCGCTCTCAGAAATATTATTTATGGCGAGGGGGTAGAATTCGTATTGCTAATTAGCCTTCAAAGGGTGACGAGATACAGGCAGACAGACTACGAATTGATATTGGAGATTTTTGAACCCTAAATCTTATTCGGATGCTGTAGAAACCAGGACATTCGGATTAAAATCACCAATTTTATCGGATAAATGTATCAAGTTTATTTACTTATCTTGAGGCGAATAATTTTTGCTTTCGGACGCAAGATAATTTATAATGTTATTTTTTACTTGCGAACAATAATTCTTTTAGAAAAATCGTGCACTTTTAATTTTATAAAAATGATGAGTGACAAGACAAGGCTAGAATAGAGTTCAGAGTGAACATGTCAGACCATGTTTTAAGGTGACACCGATCACAGATAAGATGGTAGAATATACTTTAAATAACTTTTAATCTTAAGATTTAAAGAATAAATATTTAAAGATGCCTTCTTTAGTTCTTCGTTGAATAAGGGCCGATCCGCTAAGTAAATGGGCAAAGGGAAATATGAACAAATACGATAAAGAATATACAATAATTATTAAGATGCTATAAGGTTTATCATTAACCATACTTATAAATAAATATCTTACTTAATTAATATTTCCAGGCACTAAGCCATATTACGTATCCGATAATTGAATCCATCATAAAAAATTTAGAATTTTTCTCTCATTTTCGACGTTCGTTTTTAAATATTAATACGTGAGCAAAAAATAACCATAAGGTTCCCTAATAAATTAGCCCTTCAGACATTCGAGCTAAGGGTTGATCTGCGAACCCTTTCGGTACGGACCCACCCTATCGACATCTGTCTTTTTCTACCCCGGGCCACCCGAACCCAACCCCCGTTATTAAGGATAGCAAAAAGTTTGGGGAGGTGGTCAGAACCCCCCCTTTTTTGTTACTTTCGTTCAAATTTGGGTACGATGTTATAATATTCACCAAATTTTGAATGGCATTGATATAAAGATCCAATAAATTAATGTATTAATCATTTTTAATTACCTGTTTGAAATAGAGAATTTTTTCTTCTTAAATCAAAACCTATTTTCGCTTGAAGTCAGTCCTCTGTGATGGAATGTAAAAAATGTAAGCTTCTGGACTGCAACAAGGAATTGATTTCAGGTCATTATTGTTACTCGTAAACTAATCTCACCACTGAACTAAATGTTATTGTATATCTTCATGATTTTTCTCAATTTTTGGTTATAACTTGATGATTTTGATTTCTCATCTAAAAATAAATGAAATATTGTAAAAGCAAAATAAAGAATATTACTTTAACGAATTTTTCGCAGACCGGCAAGGTGGTGCCTGTCAACCAAACAAAAAAGTATTTATTTCGTTACCACTTACGACCTTCCATTTATTATTTAGCATCAAACTGATGACATAAATGATGGCGGCTCATATTTTTGGGGAGACTTGTTATTATTTTGAGTGCGATTCGCCATTAAAAATCGTACAGTTCATATGCAGATACGGAAGAAAAGTTATCCCTCATGCCTTTAGAAAATAAGGGAGGATTTGCGTACACCCGAAATGTGGGCGGCATCAGAAGTCGTAAATATTATTTCCACGAGAATTGCATCGTGTGTCGTCTCGTGCAGAAAACAAAGAATAATTTTGTCGAAAATTATTCTTTATGAACAAAAGTTATATTGATTAAATATCATTCGACAGTTTTTACATTTCTTAAATAGTTAAGTTATTCATCTTCTTCCACGTCTTCTTTCAAATCTACAGCAATTCCTAACCCTGATCATTCTTACCCTTTCTGCTTTCAATGCGGTATTCCAAGCTATTATTCGTTATGATTCGAGGTTACGTATCCGTAACATCAACATTCACAACATATGAGTGGTTATATCTCTCTTGATTATAATTGTTTCTTACCGGTACAATGTATGTATGTATTAAGATGGTTATGGTTATTAATATTGCTTGTGCTATTATTATCGCATATGCTTATGATTATGTCATATATAAGGATGACTTAGTGTATTACTGTAATTAAAAACTTTAACCCTTTAGCCACATCAAAAAATCTTCACAAATCACAAAGTAAGATAAAGCAAGGAAAAAATAAAGGCAACTTATATAGTTAGGTTAGTATTTATATTCAAAATATAATGTCTCACTAATGTAAAGCTACACATCTCAATACAGGTGCAGTGACGAACAGTTAAACTTTAAACTTTGTGAATATTTTTGTGAATAAAAATGAATCTAAAAAAAACACATAAGTCCTGATGTTGGACAGTGTAATGGCATTCGAAGCTTCGGCCAGGTAGGTCATATATACACGACAGAAGATCTCAGAAAACTTTAACCTGAAGATGCTTCCCCAGTTACTAAAATTGCCTTTACACTCAGTTAGTCCACGTTTTTTTGGAGGCCTTTTATGCTGGGGCTCTCACCTGCCCTTTCTTCTGGCATTATGTTGACTTGACCAGCTACTCGAAATCTTTGAGATCTTCAGAATATTATGGTAGCTTCTAGCTCAGTATATTCCAGTTTAACTTTTCTAAAAATTCGACATGTCTAAACTTATATATCAATGTTCTTTTAAGGTGAATTTATTGAACTATTTCTCTGACTGTTGAATGTTCATTTTTTTCTTTTCGCTTCTTCCACTCCCCGCCCTGTAATCACTCTTGCGGATTCGATAGCTAATGCTCTTCACCTCAACCCAGTCTTCCTCCCGCTCACCCCGCGGCCGCTACCCCCCTTCGGCCCCGACTCTGCCCTGCCAAAGGAAAAAGGGTTTAGAAAGGGTACCCACTTTTTCGGAGACCTTCCACAACCGCAGAGAGGGCTGTCATAACGCGAACAACTATGTTTGACCAATTAGGATTTAAAATTTCATTAATAAATTATTTATTTTACTGCACTATGAAATCTTGCTGTAAGTACTGAAGCAGATTGAAAATTGAATTTTTTTAACTTATTGTAGAATTGAATATTAATATCACTTCAAAGAAATATTCACTGCACAGCCTTGTATACTAGGTTGAGTTCAAGGCACATATACATGAGATTTATCGCCAGCTAGTGAAGACCATGTTTATGTTATTTATAATAATTGCACCATGCGAATATGTAAAAAATATGTATGGAGAAAGTGCGTAAGACCACCGTTGACGTACAATTAACACAGTTTACATCACTAAGACCAAAAGCATGAACCAAATGTCTTGGAGTTAAGAATCCTTAACTCTATCTGTGTAGATGTTAAGAGACAAGAAAAGAAACTCACGCAGTTCAGGTCAGAAAGACAGCGACGATGATGAAAGGATTCGAGGTTGATGATAATTCAATCATGACCACTCTGACAATAATGAAGAAAAATAAAAAAATATATTTTTAAATCCTTGTCTTGATTTCTTGTGAGAAAATCTTGGAAGTGAAAATCAACACACTTCCCGTCATCCGATCGAGCTGAAATTTTGCACATCGACTTGATATCGATGACAATGCATTCTTACTTACATTTGGTGTCACACCTTCACACACGCACACAAAAAAATGCAAATTTATCTCGGATGTTCAGGCATTTACCTACTTTGGTGCTTTTCTAGAATTATTTAAATCATTTTCTGATTTGGGTCTTCTGGGGTATTATGCCGTGTTATTAAGACTTTTCTGGCCGACGTTTTGGATCCCATTGTAGGGTCCATCATCAGGGCTGATGTGATAAGGGACCTTGCAATGGGATCCGAAACGTCGACCAGAAAGGTCGTAATACAGAAAGGCACAATACCCA
Organism: Agrypnia vestita; assembly: GCA_016648135.1. Taxonomy (NCBI): domain Eukaryota; kingdom Metazoa; phylum Arthropoda; class Insecta; order Trichoptera; family Phryganeidae; genus Agrypnia; species Agrypnia vestita. The sequence continues at coordinate 131,375 of JADDOH010003905.1, forward strand.
GAAGACCCAAACCAGAAGATTCTGAGTGACAGTGAAAACCTAAGAACATTCTATTTAAATCATGGACACTTAAATAAAAGCTGGTGGTAATTCTGTAAAATAATTTATTTGGTAAATAAAGAATTTACCTATGTTTTATGGGGTAATTTTTTTCTTCTTATGCGGCTTCGTAGTAAAGTATCTTTACTATACTGTGCCTATATCCGTCTTGGACTTCCTTCTGTCTCAATTCTGATAATCAGTGTAAAGAGTTGGTACATGTGACGGGTTTCATCTACTTTCGCTACATATGCAGCCTCCTTTGTTTCCAGCCTCCTTTCCTTTGCGTTTCCTTTGTTTCCTTTGCGTAAATTGCTATTAATAAATGCTACCGAATTTAGATAAGAATATTGTCATTTTTATAAATTCTATTAACACGCATATATTACAAAAATTAAACGTTGTGCTACCCTCGAGTTTCGACGTGCACGCATATCTTTCAGATGTTATACAGATAAGCCTTTTTCACCCCTGGGGTACCTCAGGGATCCATTTTTTGGCCCAAAGGGTGGGATGCTCCTGACGGCTAATTATTTGATGCCTTATGATGTCTCCGGGAGAGGGTAGAAATTCGTCAACACATACACACACGTACACGTGTGTCATTTCGTCAGACGGGCGCGTTAACTTTTCGTATTTGGAAAGTTTCGCAACGTATTTTGTAATCGAATTAAAATTTTGCGCTCGCAAGATGTGCTCGGTCCCGATAAAGTGAGCACAGTAAATCGAATGCAAATTATTTGCGCACAAAGTTAGGCGACTTGTGTATAAGATTTATATAAAATATACCTAAGTATTTGTAAAATTCAAATATATTTTGCTAGGAAGTTAATAATTATTCAAACGTAAATGAATTTTAAAGTCTTGTCTATAATTTTGCGATGGCTTTAAAAATATATTTTTTTATATTATTAAGTGATATATTTATCATAATATCTATTGCCAGATAAAGGTTTCACCAGGAACTTTTCTCTGTTCATTGTTATTTGCTGCCTATTTCGTCAGTCCAGCGAGGATTAGAGCGTCCTGTCGGTATCATGATTTTCTTTCGGATACCACTGGATAACTGCATTCCTCCGGCAACTGTCCATCTTGCGAGCAATGTGGGCTGCTCACTGCCAATTTATTTTCTTAGCGCATTCCATTATATCAACTACTTATACACACTTACCTTTTACAATATTTTCTTGTGATGCCAAGTTCGGTCTACGAACACATGTCAAAATGCATTTCTAAATTCTCTAAACATTATAAAAAATGTTTTATTATGTATTTACTTGGTCATAAAACATGTGTTAAAATATTTCAGTACTTTGCAAGCTGATATCCACGATGTAAAATGATTCGTTCAAAAATTTCATTTTAAAATAATATAATTGTATTTTTTGCTTCATCGTTTATTTCTTTGTATTCGTTGTCACGGGGTTGTTGACCAACCACATGTAAGCAAAAAATATCAACCCCTTTATATTTTATCGGAGAGGGGGGGAGGGGGTGGTGTCCAGCTTACAAACTAAGTAAGCAGTGACGTAACGATTTTTTCTCCTCCGGACGCTGCTTAATTCAAATGACCGACTGTGGATTATATTTTCCGTCCACTTTTCCGGGGGAATTATTTTACCACCCCTTTGAAAAATCACCCTCCCCCTTCGGAGGGAGGAGTGGGCGCTTACTCCCGCTTTCTCCTAGGGTTTTTATTTACACGGGTATGTGTTGGGTTCGATTGACCACCCTCCGGACCAAAGATAACGAAAAAAGGGGTAAATAAGTAAATGCCAGCCTATTTAGATTTGTCGGTGGGGGTATCGGGCGAAGCCTACTTTTTTTGGCGATTGTACAAAATAATCTCTTTTACATTTTTGTGGGGTTTTATTTCGTTGCGCTAGCTGTAATGAACACAGTATCGTGAATACGGGTTCGTTGTGTCGCTCTTAATTTTGCCATGCCGTTGAGTGTTTCACGATTTCTAAACAAATGAAGTAGCATTCATTCATCTATCTTCACATTTGAAACAACTGTCAAACCCGCATAGGCTTGCTCTCCATTCAGAAACGGTCAATACAATTGGACCGCAAAGTACAGTAGCGCTCGTAAAAACGGCAACACTTTCCGGGTCGGGCGCTTCGTCCCGAATGACCCCACCGGCCGACCCTCCGCTGTTTAAATAAAAAGCTGCGGGCCGCATTCGGACCGCGGTATCGGGATCTTTACGAGCCCTTAATTTTTATTGAACGACAACACCTGCCTATCATTGCTTCAGCTATTTCGTCTCCTCATGTGGGTCCATTTTAAATATCCTCCGAACCTTCCGAACCCTTAGGGGGGTGTATAATCGCGTTTTCAAATGAAGGGTTGCGATGTTGCAGATATAAATATAAATGAAAGGCGGAATATGCATAACGTGTTTGAAGGAATTATAGGTAGGTAGCAAATATTAATTTGATTCTGTATCAAAATTCGAAAATCGTCCGAATATATATACATTTTTTAATTTGACCATATATTATTTCTGTAAATTTCTGTTACTTATTACATTATTTTAAAGCTCTTTCTGATACATTGTGTCTATTATTTAAAATGTACTTGACTTATAATTCTATTGTGTCTTCTGTCATGGGGTTAAAAAAATAATTGTCGCACGCGGTCGTTAGATTCCACATTACAAATAAAATTATTATTTAATAATGTTAGGCCTTGGGGTCCAGTGCTCGTGACTCTGGCTTCTCTTGCTGAGGGTTTTGGGTTCAATACCTGGTGAGGGATTACCAACTTCGCAGTAGTCACTCTTCTTGGAACACTTTATACTCATCTTCCAGCATATTTGCAGATCTATGATCACACTTACTAACTATCGTACGCCCGATAGGTACTCTCTTAATTTATTTTGTTGGTCTATATAACACGCATCCGTGCGTCGTTGGTTTGTCTTCTATATTCTTGCTTCGTTGTCAAAACAATGTATATTCGTGTAGCGGTTTATCACTCCTTATATAAATAATATCACCCTTTATATAGATAATTCACCTATACGTAGATAGCACCGCCTAGGTAATCAATATAACTCTGTTGATATGTTTAGTACTTGTACACTCTAGACATATAAAAAACTACTTGTCTTCTATTTTATGGTTTGCGAACATTCTTAATCTATTATTTATTGTATTTATCTTGTTGATATTCTTTCATTTTTGGTATTTTTTTGTTATGTACTTAAATAGCTATGCTATTTGGATACTTTATGTTTAATATTATGTAAAAGCCCAATTCCCGGTGCGTATTAATAATAAATAAATACATAGCGTCATTCGTATCTACTATTATTAATATTTAAAGTATTAACTTTGTTGTTAGACATTATAACAGAATGTTAGTTCGAGACGTACCCGTCTCTTCGTCAGGACCAACACTACACTACTACATTCACAACACTACAACCATAGTATTGTTAAACTTTTACCAATATTGATCACATGCGTGTTAATCTTGTCAGAAACAAGCATGCACTAACTAGCCTACAGAAGCCTAGCGTACCATTTGAGTACAATCGACTGACTTCTAGTTCTTTCTAATGATTCTAAAACATTACACACACACGTGCAGCCGTGTTTTTTATGCGTTTCGCTGCAATAATAATATTAAAAAGAGGTTCTCTTTTTTGGAGCTGCGTGCCCTCGAAAAAGTGGTGTTGTGATTCTCCCCGAAGGCAGAGTTCGTCCGACAGATGTCGCTCCCCAGCAGCGCAGGTCGCGCAGGAAAGTTGCAAAGACAATTACTCGATAATGAATTAATTCGATAAACTTTATTAAATGAACGGGGTACGTGCAGTCACTGAGACACCGGGTGACGTCTTCGGAGGGCGCCGAAATTTAAATATACCCGATACAGATGAAGACAGAGAACTCAAGTATTTGAACAATTAAGTTACTAGGAAATTTCGCCGGTTTTGCAGCTACTGGTACGGTACTGGAAACTGTCCGTCAACGAATAACGGGAAATAAATTGATTTTATAACCATAATTATTATTTATGTAATAAAAAAATATATATATATGTTGACACTCTATTATAAAGAAATATATTCTGTGTATTTTTAGGAGAGATTTAAAAGTGGATATGTATTTTTTTTTGTATAATAGAGCGTGTATGCATTAGTTTAAGAAAAAATCTTGATTAGTGAAAAGACGGGAGATGCTAAGCTAAGATTTAGAGCAAGAGCAGTAGAGGAAAATTCTCAAACAAGTTAGTAATCAAATAGTAAGAAGGAAATGAAGTACGCCCTTATAAGTCAGGAGATCATCCAAGACAGTAAATGTGAAAAAAAATGATGTAGTGAAAGACCGGTTTCGATAAATGCACATCTTTACATCCATATATGATTTTTTGTAGTCAAAATGTTAGTATACAAGTGCCTATTTACCTAGTGTGATAAATAAGTAATTGAATTTTCACGTTTATAATCAGTCATCCTATACAGATGTTGTTAATACTAGAAGTTCCATGTTGTTTATAGAGGTCATTGGATTTTTCCATAGAATCCTCTTTGAACCACCATTCTTATTACATTAAACCTATCGATCTTACGTCTTAATTATCACTATTGACTCTGCAATCTCCGATCGGTCTTGATCTCCGCAATAATTTTCTTCTAATACTGTCTATCGCGCCTTTTTTCTGTTGTTTTAGCTTTGCGACGTAAACATATTATCAATCATTTTTACTGTACATTTGAAGCATAGCTGTTCCGTTTGACTTTTGATTCCAGCGGACCAATCAAACGCAGGCTAAAGTACACATTATAATTCCCAACAAACACACCCCGAAGTTCGGGATTCTGCAAAGTTTCCTCCCCCGGCGTTCCAGAATCCTTCCAGACACCCGAGAGCGCGATCAAATATATAAGCATTAATTATACCTGTCTTTTAAAACAGGACGGGCAAAATGAAAAGGCATTCCTGGCGAAACTTTAACGAACTTGTATTCTGTATCGAGTCAATGTCGCATCCGTGCCTCCCCCTCCGGAAGATCAAAAGTATCGAAAAGTTTGAGTATTTTAGGCGTCGGATTAATTCATTATTGGCTCTACGGAGTCCGAAGATATTTGACTTTGGACGGATGGATATTTATACATTGAAAAGTTTTTCCCTGCTTTTGATGTTATCTCAAATTCCCGCGCAAATTGGCAGCCGAGTACCTCTTCTGGTGGATCCACGAACAAAACGTCGGATCGGTTATGGAATGTCTGTCAAAATCGGTGAGGGACTCAAGTACCTACCCCAAATTATTCCGATGATATGGAAGTCAGGGATGTTGGGTGGGTGGATTCGCTTGCCCTAATTAGCCTCTTTGTGTATACTGAATTAAATTTTCAATTACTAAACTGTATCCTTTTATATTTTTTACTGTAACTCCTGAGGTTACGGCTTGAGACATTTTTAAACAATTTAAAAAATAAACTTATCTCAGATATTTTGATTTTTTTTCTCTCTCTTTGGTCAGAAGCAGTGCTTCCATCTAACGTCGTGGTACTCTTAGGTCTTCTTCATTATTGTAAATAACAAATGCGTTCTGTAAGGTGTTTCTTATATTTTATGAATTTTTCTAAGGTAACGTTTAGGTTATCTTATTAGGTACATAACCACAACCCTTAGTAACTCCGCTAGTTATGTACATTTCCCGGATAAATTCGTCCTTTATCATTAAGCTACATAATTTTTAAAATAGCAAAAAACCTAGTCTATAGTCTGATGCAATACTTCCATCCACCAATTTGGTACTTTTCCTGGTCCCTTCATCCTGAAATCAAGGTTACCTTTTTAGGGACGATTTCACAACCTTTAGTAATCCCGTTAATTACATTTCCTGCAAACATTGATAATTTATTAATGAACACAGTTACAGACTACACAATTTTTTATTTAAATGGAAAAAATGTAGGGGACCGTATCTTTTCACGAGCTCCTCGGCAATACATTCTTCGGTCGAATTAAGAATTCTTTTTAAATCCTGGCGGGAAGGTACGCGATTCGCCGTCCGCGGTGTGCTCCAAGCCTCCTGGATAGATGTCTCTGCAGCAAATAGATGAGACGAACCGGGGTAGGTTGTTTGAATTCCGAACACTGAACAACATGAATAATAAATTTTTCGATTAACGGTCTTTTGGCTACTTCTATGGCGGGGCTCCGCTTGGTAATCCGGTCTCTGCTAGACGTATTAAACTGGCTTACACTTTAAAACGAAGGTATTTAATAGTGCAAACATACATCTATGATTACCAGGGCGTTAACGGGGACTCCAACGTGTCCCAGACAACGAGACAATTAGCCATTATAAATTGCTCGGTTTTGCTGTTCGTTCGTGAAATATTAATCGCACAATATGTCACAACGCTCCTGCAAACCACAAACGTTCCGCGGGACATTAAAACGGGCCGATTATCATCGTCCAAAGGATCAACATTTCAATGTTTTACATTATTTGCTTACTGACATTGTGTCTGATTGACAACTACGTGCCAAAATAAATGACACCTCCATTCATTTTCACGCGATTTATTTTTACTTTTTTTATTAATGCAATGGATTTTAATCATCATTCAACATCTTCACTGCTGGCCCTAGAACCCCTGGTAGGTTTTGGCCTCTTCAAGGATCTTTCTGCATTGATCTCAGCCTTCCGCCAGCTCTCTCCACCTTCGGATCTCCAAGGCAGTCAAGTCCTAAGATACGTTATCATTCCATCTTAGTTTTGGCCTTGCTTAGCTCCTTCGTCCTATAGGTCTTATCTTAAACAGGAACTTGGGTGTTTGTTTTTCAATCATTCTCTCCACATGAGGCAACCATCAAAGTCTTCCAAATTTTATAGATTTATTTATATCAAGCCCTTAAACAAAGTAAAGAACTCATCATTGTAATACCTGCTCCTATATTCATTATCTAGAACTGGTCCACAACATACGCCTCACATTTTCCTTTCAAAAACCTCCAGTACACCATGATTTCTCTCTCAATCAGAAACCATTTTTTAGATGCGTATGTGAGCACTGGTTTGATTTATTTTGCACACAGTTTTTCTATTATTTTTAGACACCAGCCTGGATTTAATATGATTTTGGAAGCGGAAGTAATGTCTTTATTCTCCTTTCTTAATTCTCTGCCGGAAAATAACCTACTTATAACTCCGCTCTTTTTGATTTTTAACTCGTCTTTGATTTTTTAAGATTTAAAATATCTACAAAACTTTAAAGATAGATGTAGGCACTGTATTTTAGAAAACATCAAAAATGTGAATTTCATACATTTAACTCTCTTTTTATAAAATTTCATAAAATATATTTCCCATGTTACGATCGGGTCTATGCCACCTGTAGCCATGAAATAAAAATAATCACACAAAGAAAGCCAAAGCCCTAAAGTACTGGGATTTGTGGCACATATCATCAAAGGATCTAAAAAGATAAAGGCGAGACACCTTCTTCCAGTAGTGGATTGACAATAAGTGTTGATGTAGATGATGTAAAATAAAAATAAAACCATTCTGTATTTTACAAAGTTAAACTTTTTCGCGCTTGTAAAAGCCGACTAATGAAAATGATTATTACGATATGGAATAATTTAATGCACAAAGCGGAGTATTGGAGGCTAGGAACCGGCGATAATTGGCATTAATGCTAAATGAAACTAGAAATGGCGGAGGCGCCACTTCAGACACCCGCGCTGAAAGGGTTACTCCGTTTCGAAACTGCTGCTAAAGGGTTAGATATTGAAACGCCTTGTATTTCAGCTTTCATCGAACTAATACATTGTCGGTTATCGAATTACTATGGCGTTTATAGAGTTACTTGATTCGCAACAAATAAAAAGAAATGCTTTTCTTATCAGTATTGCAAATATTCATATTTGATTTACCATGAGCAATTGGATGCCATTTTTTAAGTACTGAGTATTTCATATCACTAGATTGCCAGCGATATTTAATGTCATTACAAAGAATGAAAATTATTGAATACTTTCATATTGCTGATTTTATTAGTGGGTTTCTGTTTATAATTTTTAAATAAAAGTTTATTATTTTTGGTTCGAGATACTTAATCCGCTCTATTTTCAATTTTTTTTTGTGTAGAAATAGAATTACACTAAAACAGTTATAACATCATAGAAAGAATCCAAAAAATTATCGCAGTAACCGAATTTTGTTTAAAGCATTAAAAATCGTGTTTAATCCCGTCTCTGCGAGGTCAAAAAGTGTGTGCGATCAAGTTTATGGTTTGGCACGAGCAATAGTTGTCGGGTTAATTTGTTCATGGCATTTAACACTATTTAAAAAATATTTTAATCTTATTTTGCTGCATATCTCGTTGTAACCGAGTCGGACTATCGTTATATCCGAGGCGAAATAATAAAATTAGTACTGAGATCGGTACATTTATACGTACCAATATTATTTACATAATTTAATGAAGGCACACATTATGTGCGAGACTGTACATATTTTGCTATATTTATGATAAAAAAGTAATATAATGATTGGAGACATTTTACAATACCGCCAACACACGGTTACAAGATACAAAAAACTGAAATGCGAAATGAAAAGTGTCGAAACATTTTGAAGTGTGGTGTATGTAGTACCGAGGGAACATAGTCAAAAATCTATGAATATTTTCACGTGTACATATCGGTATTACGAATGATTGGTACACTTTCATCACGTGGCCGCTGCGACTTGTACCGTCTGGATCGGGCTTAAGGACTTTTAATTCACTTAAACAATTAAAGCTTTAGTTTTAATCCGATCAAACGTTTTCGAGTAATGCGGACGTGTCTGTAAGTATGTGAAAGTAGCGACATACACATATACACGCACACGCTCTGTTGTGTATATATTGTGTTCGGGATAAGGGACGTTCAGATGTACGGGAAATTTTTTATTAACATATTTTAATTAATTTTTTTAATAATTTAGTTTATAATTTAATAAATAGAAAAATTGTATATATGTAAAAAGTATTTCACATTATAACACAAATTCTAAAAATTTAAATCTAGTAAAAAGTGTCACATTTTTTCACTTCGGGCATATTATTTATTTATTAAATGCTTTACTTAATATGCAATCGTAAGGTTTAATTTTACTGTACCTATCTCACTAGAAAGTTGTGTGTTGAGACAGGCAAAGTTTACATTTATAACTTACATAGATGCAAGCACATTTTATACAAATATAATTTTTTTTAAAGATTAATTGTCGTTTACACTCACTCTGCCACAAATAAACATAGTTTTCACAAAATCATGATTGCCCTAAATGCACAGTATAGTAGGATCATTGCCTTGGACTCTGCTGGTGATTGCTTCTTCTTCTTAAAGTGTCCTGTTGGGTCCTCCCGCCGTTGAGGAACACTCGAGAAGAATCATCTCTAACTTGGTACCTCACTGCAGCTCCTCGACTCTTCTTATCCCGGTCCATTCTCAGATATTTCTAATCTTCCTCTGCAGACTTCAATCTTCCCTTCGACAACCAACTGAAGTAGGGTAGATTTTCTCCTCCCATAATGTGACCAAAATACGATGTCTTACGGATCCTGATAGTTGTAATCAATTATCTTTGGACATTGGCTCCGTGGAAGACTTCAGGGTCAGTTATAATTATCTTTGGACATTGGCTCCGTGGAAGACTTCAGGGTCAGTTATCATGTAGGTCCAGAATATCCTTAAAATTTTGCGGTATGCAGGATAGTATTAACCCCTTTTTTTTCTTCTGTTGTCTTATATTGTCGCCACTTCTTTTATTGTATGCATGAAAATTCTTAGATATTTTCATTCTGTTTTTTAAGTGTTTGGATAATAATGCATGTTTAATTTTAAATATTTGTACTAAAACATTATCTGATTCACTGATTTTAATTTTGATTCATTCATTGTATTTATTATTTTGTTTCTTTTACTGCATTTCAATATTATACACATTACTTTGTTTTGCACGATTTGTAATTTCTTTACAAATAACTTCATTGCTTGTAAATAATACAAGTAATTAGCATTTTAGATTATTGTTAAAAACAAACGAAAATCTACAGTTCATTACATTTATTTCAATTGTTCAATAAGTTGCCTACAGAAGTAAGTAAATCAAAACCTAGATAAATTATTATCCATAATGTTACCAAAATACAATGTCTTACGGATCTTGAAGTTTCTTTTCTGCTTAATTGCTGCTTAGTCAAAAATTAAAAAAATATATATTAAAACAAAATAGAAATTAGAGATTTTTAAGAATCCCCAAAACCGTCTAGGATGATCACGTCCCAATTTGCATGCATACATGTGCACAGTGCACGCTTCGTTCGCTTACCGGAGAATGGAAGATTTGTGTATCTCTCCTCCTTTGTCTGCGCTCGTTCTGTTATTCGATCTGGCGCTGCAGCGTCGGCGAAACAGGAGTGTGGCTGCGATAATAGTAACACAATAGTACGAGACAAATTAAGCCGGCAATGGAAGGAGCCGATCAAACACTGCGTTAATTTCATTTGCATTTTTTTTTAAAAAAAATTTCATATATTTTAAAATTTAAATACAGGAATATATTATATGTATTATAAATACGCACACATGAATAATATTTTTCTTAATAACTTTTTATTGTTAACTAAAATAAATATATATATTAAGGGACACTTAAGGAGTTTAAATAGCAATAATTATTCCGAATTTTCTAAAGATCTTTTGGCCATGGATCATTATTTTGATATTAATGAGGGTTTACAAATTTTACACACAAATTATTCAGAATCACAGTTTAATAAATTAAAAATTTTGTAAATAAGAAAAAGTGTTAATAGTAAATTGAATATTATAAATAACCAGATCCTTTAAATTTATTTTCATGTCAAGTAGGTACTTTATTATTATTCATTTTCAATATATAATATTTTTAATATTTTGATTGTCTATACTTCGATTTTTTAATTTAATTTTGTTTGTATAAGAGTAGGTACTATTGTATCCAGACGAAGGGGCCATGGGTTCTGAAATATGTTGATATTTTTCAATACAAAAGTGGTGAAAACTAAGTGTTATTTTTATTAATTATATTATAAAAAAAAAATACTTTACATAAGTGTTTTTTGACATAAACACTTCTCTGAACTTAAAACAGTTGTCGTGTAGGTTGTCGTGTAGCTAGGAGCAAAATTTTTGGGAGAGTCATCTTAATTCAATTTTGAATAGAAAATATTCTTTACATTTTGGTGAAAATGTCAAAATGCAAAATCAAAGTTCGCATTTTTTCTATATATCTGGCTTATCTTTTGTAAAACGTTAAACCATCAAGAAATTAATTTATATCATATATTAAAAATTCATTCTTAATGATAAATTAGGAATGGGAATTAGCTTTTTTTCATAGAGGGTTAAGGCTATGAAAACTGCTTAATCTTATAAAACGGCGCTGTTTATACGCTAATACAAACGAACTACGATTTTGTGACAATTTTATTTGTCCTGAAAGTTAAATTTAATTTTGCATTTTGTCAAAAACTAAAGAAAATTAAGTGGAATTTCATCAATTAGAGATTAACAGATATGGTGAGTTTATTCGTATTGCAATATACGTTATTTCCTGTTAATAAGTAATTATAGTAATGCCAAAATTCTAACATAAAAAAACCGTCATTTTTGACAGGTGATTACTGGTTTTATATGAAAGAATATATAATTTACGTATTTTAATTTTATAAGAATGGCTTTGAGAGTGGTTATCTCAGCTTGCCTATTTGTGGAATAGTTTAAAGCTTGTATTGGAATAAAAAATATTGATGAAATTACCCATATTGACGACTGGTTATTCGCGAATCGAACGCAGGCTGTAGAACATTCATCCCCGTGACATTCGAAATCCACTACCCCTTGTCTTTTTACCCTTTCATTCAACCCTTTCAATCTCGCACTGAAGATGCTTAATGAACCGGGGTAGGCTGGCGGGGCGGGGTGCCACCCCACCCTCTCCCCATCCCTACACACGCGAGCTTATAACATTAATTAATAGATGTCTCATTTGACATTCACTTTGCTAATGATTCTGAAAAGATGGCGGGCAATCAGATGCGAATCGCGATTTAAGAAAACCAATTCTAAACTTTTATTTTTTTATATATTTTTGTAATGATTGACAACATATCTGATTTAGTTTAGGCTGTGTAGAATCAAATAACTATTTTTTGATACTGTTCTGCATTAAAATCATCATATTAAAAAATGTGGTTCCTCAATATTACGAGATATGCTGAACACATAATAAAATCCGATGTCAGGCTATCGGGTACAGTACCTTGTAAAAGTTCAGGTTTTGATAAAAAAAATATGTGTTTGTTGTACTTTTGGGCTATTTTATCGGTGAAAACTTCATCGAAAAAAATAAAAAACACGATTTTGAAGAAAGAATCGTGTATTTCAACAAGAAAAAACTGTGAATATGCGAGTATTTTTATGCGTATACGTATCAACTCTATATCTGGAACTTCCCCCCCTTGTTCCTACACCAATCAACATGAATTACAAATAATTATATTTCCCAAAAAAACTAACACATAATTTTCAAATTTTGCGGTTTTCTAATACAACCTCATTTTTCTCAAAAATGGTGCCTGATTGAATTTTTCTGGCTTCAGATTCAGACACTTGAAATTATATTAATCAAGCAAAATTTTCTAATAGAGCATATTAAAGTTTTTTTGCAGAATGGTGTTATCAGAACATGAATAATCCTAGTGGGATATTTAATAACACTGAAAAAAAACGTAGTTAACAATATGGGATGGGATGGGATATAAAAGCATTGTGCAAGTATAGAGTACACGAGTTATATAGTGAAATAAATAAATAATAAAAAATAATGTTTCCTTTTTGCAATTCTTGGAGGCTCTGCAGGATCGAGAACAGGCTCCGCTCGCGCCCGACCCCTCCGTCAAAGGAGGCATTTTCCGGCTTCAGCGTTTCCTCCATTCGTGGGCAGCGGCGCGTGACGTCACGGCCCCGACCGCTCATTTCGCTAATCACGACCGATATTGAAAAACCGATATCGCGATAAATATCCATTCATCCCCCGCCCCATCCCTATAAGAAATTTCAAAGTCTTTACCCGCCTCGGTGCAGCTGAGCGACTTTGAATATTATTTGAAAATAGAACGAACCCTGCGTACAATAAAATCCATGTTCAAGACCAAGAATTCATTTCCGGCTCCTGTCCATCAGTTAAATCTTGTAAATATTGAAAAAGTTCTAAAACAAATTAAATTAGTCAAATAGAATGATATAGAGAAAAAGACAGATAGAAGTGTTTGAACCGTCAACGTTTAACGAGTGAATGAGAAGATATATAAATAAGGTAGGATGAGTGGTATGCACGACAACTCTCTTTCTACGCAAAAAGGGTAGGTATATATAATGTACGTTAGTTAATGAAAAGCCTTCTTCTCGGGAAAAAATATAAATGTCTTTACTATATTTAAGCTTTCATTAGTAAAATTAGTACAAAATCTGTTTTCCCTTTGTTATACAAATATTGAAATAAAGTGCATAAATATTGTAGCCGGAACATAGTGACAAAGTAAGTAGTACTGACACACTTTTAAAAGTATTATAAAGTCTTGTAGACATTATTAAATTCGAAAAAAAATACAAATTTGATGGTGCAAATAAATAAGCAATAATTTTTCTAGTGTATCATTTTTGTATTTGGGTTAAAAAAATTAGGTTATACTATACACAAATTAAACTTTATAATATATATTAGTTTTTTTATTTATTTCTTGTTTTAATACGTCTAATGTTCCTACCCCTATACAGCGTGAAGAAGTATTCTGTGTCACCTCCTTACTGGCGCAGAACTCATTAGCAAATTAGAAAGGAGATGAACTAAACTTACTCAATTATTTCCCCTATAATCTGAAAGAGTCGAGGAATATTGGTAGAAGGGTGAGAGACACATCTTTCCAAATTTCAATGGCAGTATCAAGATATCTATCTATGAGATATGTCGTTTAAAATTTAATGACTCTTCTACAGGCATACGTCACGTATTTCTGACATGAGTAATAACGTACTACTTATCAAAAGTTCTTTCATACCAAAAGATTCATGTAGATATCTGAAAATTGAATATTCTACATTCTTTCTTCTTCGTTTTCTTCTCGAGGTGTCTCTATAGGTCCATGTGTAAGGTAATTTTACTCCTGAATAGCTTCTGCACCTGTTCTATACTCCAACCTTTTTTTTCTGCCTTCTCTTTGTGTTTCTTCCTTCTTTCACTGATGCTCTGAATATGTTGTTTTAAATATGACTCAAGAATCTTTCCAGTCTATACATTTTTAACATCCTCAGAATAAATTTATCTTACCATACTTTTTCTAAAATTTCTTTTTTTTTGCATCTTTTCCATTAATTTTCATCGTTCTCCACAAGTACCTTCTAAAACTATATACCTATTATACATTTTACTTTGATAATCTTATATTTCATAATTCATATACACCATACGTAAAATAGCGTTACAAACTGTATACAGGATACTTTAAGGAATGACAAAAAATTATTTCAAGAAACAATTGAATATAAGATGGAAAGAGGTGTAAAATATTGAGAGAAACCTTTGTTCAATAAAAAATGTTACAAATGTTCTAAGAAACGTACATTCGTTAAAAGTAACACTGATTCTGCGTGACTTTTATTTAAAATCACTTGTTCCATGACGTCTATTGAGTCATATTTCCAATTCTTTGTATTTTCGAACACTTTCACGAATTTAATCTGAAATTTATTTAAATCTAATTAAATGCATTACATTGTTATTATTATTATCGTAAAACAATACGTCATGAAAATTGAAGCAATCGCAATGATTTATAATGATTTTAAATATATTATTTATTATTAGCGTATCATTTAGATTAGTACGCGAAGCAATACTAATTAATCATCGAATAACATTCTCCAATCCACTTTGATAATCAATCTCTCAATCATACTCCACTTAATACTTTCTCTTTTCCTCGCTACTCTCTTTCCCCGTGTATCATCGTGACATCCATCCATATCACAATCATATCATCTGCTTCACCCTTGTACTTGTCAATGAGACAAGGGTTGCGAATCAAAAAACATAGATTTTCCTCAAATACCAATATTAATTTTAAACAAAATATTGGTTCATGTAATACGGTTTCATCGGCGTATACCTACATCTTTCAAATTAATACATTAAACAAATTCGTTTAATTTTTATTGTCTCCACATTGTTTCTTGCGAATGAAGCGGGTGTCGTCTTTCGTTATGATTTTAAAGACAAAATGAACATTAATTTAAAACTGGCCAATGTCGGCTTAAAAATCTCATTCTGACAGGATAGTAGATCGGCATATACTTCGCTGGACTTCTTTCCATACTCAAAGTCCAAATTATCATCTTCTGTGGGAGTAATGTAGGATGCAACTCTGGCAGATCACGAAAAAACGATTTGGAATCCTTAATTGTTTCAAAATTGCCACACTCACCCGCATTGATTTTGTTGTTTGCAAGGCATAAAAGGTAAATATTAAGTACAGATTTTACATATTTCATGAAGTCTATGGATGGAATTATCAGTATTAGAAGGTAGAATATGCTGTTCGTCTAACATTGAGGGCCATCTCTACCTTTTCTATCTAAACGATACTTACTGCACTGTTAATGTTGCCTACTAAAAAACCACTCCATTGCGTTTCCCAATATTTACAGTCTATTAAATATTATTCCATTTTATCGACAGTTTATCAATTATTTGAGTGAAAACCTTCCACAAACACTGCAGGCCCTACCTCCCTTGTTGCGAACACCCCCTTTCTCCCCCGACCCCCTCTCTTGGTTTGCAGTCCTCATCCAAAGAGTAATTTGAAAGTTTTTACTTGATCAAAAGCCCCACCGAACTGTCACTGGTAAAGTGGCTTACTTAGCCCTATTCCATTGGACATAGGTTGCGTTTGCTCGGCTGTTTTAAAGCAGCTATGTAATTCATACAGAATGCTGTTTGCGTGCTCATTATTAATAAAATATGCGAGACATAAGAAAGCTTTTGTGTTTTTTTACGCAACACTTCTGACTGTCTATCTCAAAGATTGATGACAACAATAATAATTATAATATATGTCACGGAAATCATTAAAAAATTCGAAAAATATTCAGGAAAAAATATTTTAATATAGTTTTATTGTTCCACAAAAACAAAAGAACAAACACCACCTGAACTTAAAATAAAATTCACGACTTTTTAAGAGATCAAAACAAAATAAAATATAAGTATATAGATAGGTAATGTACATAAGTGAAATGGGATAACCCAGAAAAATATATTATGTGATTAGGTGGTGTTATGTATTGTATGGAATTAATCATTTCTCCTACAAAAAAATATTTATTTTCTTCTTCTTCTTTTCTTCAACCTATTGACTTCATCATAATCAAAATCTTCCCAAAATCCTATGTTAGGTAAAAGAGACAGGAATGAATGTATTCTTACTACTAAAAACTTTGTTGTCCCTTTACTGCAGTGCCTTGATAAACAAGTTAACCGAAAAAGAAATCTTAGTGCAATCACTTAACAAATTGAAATAAGTAGCAACGAATTTAAAAAATAATTTTATATACAGCTGTACCAATAAATCTTAAAAATAAAATGACTCTATTGTTCCGTTCATACGAACAGTCATTAAAATGATTAAATTCATACCAAACAAAACAATTAATTTTTTACGCATCAATTATTTGGCATATCTTTGTATCTGAAACAAAATGATACATAATTATTTAACGCCAAGGTAAATTTTATTTCGGATTTAGACGAAGTTTGAAAGTATTTCTGATTCGCGACAGCGTTGGGCGAGCGTAATATTTTCTTAATTAATGCTGCGGGTAGGAAATCCTGTTTGATTTTATTTTCGAATCTTTCAGAGACGTGTAACTCCTCCGCCGAGATATTGTTGGTTTTATTGATTCGGACGTCATTAGTCGTGTGTTTTAAAATCTTTTTAATAGTGTGTTTTAAAATCGAGAGATGGAATATAAAATGTTGACACCGCTCATCCATAGCCAGAGTGGCCACATTTCAAAATAGTGCCGGACTCCAATGTTGTGAATGGTGACCAGACATGTTGACCCGAGTTCCGAGTCCAATATAAATATACATCGTTCCGTCTTGCTCGCATTAAATAATATTTTCATTCAATGACTGCTCCCATCTATTATATATATATTATATTGACCATTAATGATGTACAAAAAACTAACAAACAAAATTGTTCACTGTTATCTTTGGAATGAAACAAAGTTATACAAATGAATTATTAACAACATTTGTTATAATCTGATCGACATAAACATCAAACATAGACGATGCCATTTATGGCATCGTCTATGTTTGATGTTGTATGGCAGTCTTTATGGTATGGCCCGGGGCGTATGACCTGTGTGAGCTGGCTTAAGTGATTACTTTACATTATGCAAAGAACAAGAACATCTACGCGTTATCAAATTTTGTAAGATGTATATATATATTAAATCAGTTTTTTTTCATATATTCATTCGAATAGACTATTCCAGAGACATCTATGGTCCTCTCTCACGACATAGTGTACATAGATTTTCCAGCCGGTAATGATACCTTTGTATTTTTAATGTTGAATATTAAGCAATATTCTTTTTAATTTATATATGATACGCCCGAAAACTATTGTTTTCAATTTTTTAATTTCTTTCATAGACAAGTATATATTTTTAACAATATTTTTATATGTATGTTCTGAGAACACAACTAATAATAAAACAGAGGAATAATTATTAATTAAGACGAATTATAGTAAGTAAGTCTCACAGAGACGGAGCCATTCATATAACTATTTTGGTATTCTTTCCTTAGAATGTATTTATGTCTTCCTGTTGGCTGACCAAATAAATTAATGTGGTAAACGTATATTCAAGTCTTTATAGGATGGCCCAGGGCTTATGACCTGTATGAGCTGGCTTTAGTAAAGTTGTGTATGTGAAGTGAACGAAAACTTTTTGAGATTTATAATCTTTATCTTTACCAGACTGACAATGTTTTACGTGCAATTTATTAATGGTGAAAGAATGGTTTTAATCTTTTTTCGCTTTTTGAAAGCATTTTTTGGATTTTTACCGAAAATATCAGAAACATTTTGGGATTCTTGCTGCAGTGAGCATTGTTAAATGTCTCGTATCATCGCAGCATGTGGTACCTACTTACTGCTTACATATAACACTGATTGTGCATTATACATAATCTCTCTCGCCGCAGTGAGTCATGTCCGTGCCGTGGGCGGTGGTCCAGCCACTGTATTCAAATGATCTGTGATGTTCTAACGCAAGAATTAAATGTCAGCATCCCGTCCTCTTTCACGGAAAACAAAACAAACACTGCCGGCCCTCTAACGCCATCTGTCAATACTACTTCAAACATAAGTTCATTCGGTTACGAAAGCCTTTGTTCGGATAATTGCCGAGATTAAAAAAAAATTAAATCTTTTATTGCGACGTCTCTATTCATATCAAATCCACACGTGTGTCGATAGATAGTATCAGCCTGTTATAGCTAATTAAGTATAGTAATTAATATCAAAGTTCACCTCTGACTTATAATTGAACACAATGATTGATACGTCTTATTATCTAGATTCTTAATTATTTCTTATAATCTTTGAAGTAATATGATCATTTTCTAAAATGTGTTTAATCAATATTATTAATAAAATCATTCTCACCATTTGAATTTAAGTTATATTTTTACATACGCACGCATATGTCGAATCAAATATTTCTCCAATCGTCTAGCACTGATGTCCTATTAGAAATTTCAAAACTGCGCAGCTTATGATAGGAATGATTTTATGGGCTAAAAATAGTTGCGTTGACCTAGAAATTTCCGAAAGCATAAGCCCAGCAATTTTATGATGCCAGAGAATACAATTTTTCTGCTATATACATTAGTTATCACATTAATTTTGTGTAATACCTACAAATTAGGCATTATACTTATCATATTTGATTGCATACATGCAGATAATCAGATACTTACAAACTAATTTTGTTTCAATTTTAATTAATTGTGTTATTTTTTATATTGATAAAAAGAAAACACTTATGTATAAAAACACGATTCATTGATTTTCATTAAGAATAATTTCTAAAAAACACTTGAGTTTATCAACACTACTCGAATTTCGAGAGAATCGGAGCTCTCATCGAAAGTTAAAGATAGTAAAAAATGTTTATATTTCGCATGTCTCTCAAAACTCAAGTTGTGTTAGTAAACTCGAGTAGAGTTATATCAGTGTTTATTTAAAAAAACTTTCCTTAACGAAAGTCTACAAAGTTGACGCCAATTCAGGCAATAGTGTTACACTATTTATTGATTTTTTAAGCATTTTGATGTTCGTAGACAAAACATTATTTATAATGACATTTTGAATGAATGAATGAATTTTTTTGTTCAAGATAGTATAGTTAATAAAAATTTACGAAAGTATATTTATTTCTTTAACCAAAGTAAAGAATGGTTCATTGAAACGTCATAATGTCAATGGTTAATGTCTGGGAATTTTTCTCTCATTATTCCCACTTTTCATAATGAAGCGATTCTTACACACTTATTTTAATATTCTCCCGTTTGTTCCATTATCTTAATTGCTCACTTTATAGCCTGCATTCGTCTCTTTCTGCCCGATAATATTTATGCTGTCTACGCATCGCCGGTTTAACGCGAACTCTAAGTGTTATTTGTTTGCCTTGCCCAATTCCCAAATTAATACGTAGGTAAGTTCCAAACTAAAAAAAATGCGTTTCATGTCTAGATATACGTATCATACCAACAACCTGTGTAGGTATAACGTTTTTTCTACATATTTCTTCATTCCCTGGACCCACTCAACTGGACCAACTCCTTCAAGTAATTCGCTACTAGAATATTTCATACGCGGGTTCTTTTTTCATCAAAAATTTTCTGTTTCTCGCTGTTTATGAACTAAGTCGTCTTGACGTGCGATGGCGTTGCTGTTTATATAAGGTCCTCGATTTTAGGAATCTTCTCGTATATTTTCGTGTTTTTTAATGGTTTCCAGGTGTTTCAAGTTTATTATATAACTCCCAGAGTGTCAATAAATCCTCCTTAATTATTTTAGTATCAAAATTTTCGGTTAACTCGTGCGTTATTTATATCATATTTTTATCATTCTTATATATGCTCTCGTTTGGATTATATTTTTATTAAATTTATATTTATGTAAAATACGAGAGGTCCCAGACACCCTTTTGTCACCTCATAATAATTATAAAGAATAAGGAAAATGATGATTTTGTGTGTACATTTACATATTTGACAACCATAATCGTTAAAAAAAATCGAGAATACTCGAACAAAATGGATTAAATCACAAAACATTGCTCGTTATAAGTACGAAAATGTTTTATTCAAAGAAAAACAATAAAAAATACGTTTCAGGAAAATTCCCATGTCATGCACTGGAGATTAATGCGTGCGTCCCGCTCTCGCCGCGCGCCGATCGCGAGACGCAAGATCGGGCCATTGCTTGAAGTGGATATAGAATTGATAATATTTCCCCGATTCGGCTGATACCGTATTCTCACCAATTATTGTCCGCGCTCTGTTAACTTAGACACTTTAAATTATAATTCCGTATTTACAATACGCCTGCGCGAAGAGTACATCAAATTAAAAGTATTAATTTAGCCGGCAATTATCTTAAATGTATACATAAATTGTACAAATTTCAAATGAAATATTACGATGGCACCACGGGGTGTCTCCTAGATGCTTAAGCATGTGAAATACATTATTTATGGTCGTGCACAATGCAATTAAAATGCAAACACACAGATTTATTGTCTATGACTTATGGCATCCAAAAATATGCGATTTTCTCTCAAATATTACGCTTACTCCCTTTCAAACCACTTAATAAAAGTCGACAATGACAGATGTTGCTGTAATTCAAACAGTCAAGATATGTTAGTCGCCTTTTCATATTATTTTAGACCGACGACGTATGTACGTGTCAGTGTATGTGTATAGTTTGTTTTATTTTAATTACTTTTGTTCTGTATACGTTTCATCATTGTGACGGGTGCAGATATTACATTTAGATAAGGTGTACAGAACAACCTGCGCATTCGGAAGCGACTCGGAACAATAGAGAACGCTCAAGATTGCAACCTGATTATTAATATTATTTTTTTTCAAATAATAATACAAATTTTTAATCAATTATTTTGTGACATACAAGTTCATGTGCCGTCTTCTATCGAAGGTTGGCGACTAAGCAACATTATGCTAATTGATCCTCAATCCTAATGTTGATCAATCCATTTTGGACGCATGTAGCTAAAATAAGCACTATATTTCTATATTTACTTGAAAACTGATTTATAATAGATTGTTTTTTTCGAAAAAAGTATCTGAAGTATTAAGTTTTTCATCGTTTGATAGTTTTTATTTTATTTAACTTATTCATGCGTCTTAGTATCTCGTCGTTAGAAAATTCTTAGTATAATAGCCACATTTTAAGGCAATGTTTTTTGCACCATGGATTTTTTAATCATTAATGGGAATAGAGACAATAATGGAGAAAACTAGAGGAAGGTGGTGTTGTCTAATAGCATTTTTTGTGAATTTTTATTTTATTCAATTTCTGCTGCTTCCAAGTTGTTCACAATTATTCCCTTATAAGGTATAGCAAATTTAACTTATGACTATCAAAAGAGTGATTTTTTCGATTATGTGATTATAAATTCGAGAAGTTGTTTATTTTTTCATATGTTCCGCTTTTTTCTAATTATAATTAGAATTATCGTGCTGCACCACTGCCGCGTCAATTAATAATATTAAAAACGTTTAAATTTAACAAATTGCAAAATAATAACAAGCCAAACAAACATCTTGTTATGTTTAGCTCAAACCGATAATTTAGTAATTTAGTTTAGGTTAACTTAACATGTTAAACATCGCGGAGGGGTGGGGATTGGTTTCTTGACAAAACTTGTTTTAATATATAAACTAACCGCGAGGGAAGAAAGTCGTTAATATGGTAATTCGAACGCAAAGGTGGGTAATTGTGGGCAGTAATAAATTAAAATTTAGCCGTTAATTAGTCGCACGGAACTAGTTAACCGATCCGCGGTGACGTCAGCGCGTTAAGAATTCCGAATTCAAAACTATCCAATGAAACGCGTTCGTTATTTAAAAATTGCGAACGTGCCGGTTTATGACCCGGAACGCACCGGACGCAGTGCAAATAATTGATTACTATAATTTTTAATTGTTTACATAAAATAACAGTTTGCTTGTGACGTCACTGCCATCATTACCTACTGTTGGCGGCTCTGCGTGCACCCCATATGTATGTGGAGTGACGCTTGTCTTTTCACCGATATACCATCTTTCTCCATTAATCTACAAAAAAATAGGGGTTGAACTGCGTATCTTTTGCAGTTATTTTTTTTATTGGAATATTAATAAAGATTAAAATTTAATTAAAGAAAATAGATCACATGTCTCTAAACATGTGTATCGTATCACCCTTGTAGAGTCTGTTTTTCTGCTTTCTAACGGGCGAGCGTATTAACAAATGCACTGCCGATGAATAAGGCCAGAAAAGACATTAATTCTTAGGAGTTCTTTAATAATTAAACTTGTTATAAATTTGTTGGGGTTGTGGTCATGATGCTTGCCTAGTGACTAAGCTATGAAGTTATTCCCAACTTCATAGCTTAGTTTTGAAAATAGTTATAAGAACATTAAGGCGACGCGTTCTGTGTATTCCGCGTTTGCACCCCTATTTAAAAAAAATCAAAACATTCAATTCTAACACAAAAAAATATGGGGGAAAAGATAGATGGTAGAACGATTGCTTAGTAGATGAAAGGTTTCGCCTGGTACAAGTACAGGTGAAAAGAAACCACAAGGTGAATAAAATGTAACAAAGTTTTCATTTTCGGTTTTCGTGACAAATTTTACTGTATGAGGAATTACATGTTGAAATATTAGTGTAACTAGATTTCTTATACATCAAAATTCAGGTAGGTACTCCAGATGAACCAGATAGATTAGCCACTTTTCATATTATTTCTAAATAAGTACGTTAACTAATTAAACATATTTACTTTATCAATTTCGCGGTGCGATGGTTTTCCCCGAAACGCTTCGTACGCCGTTACGGATAGATTCGGATTAATTTGCAAATTTAAGCACAAGACAACAATGTGCCATTAACGTACGGAATTTTAACAAAGTGAAAAATAAAACGCGGAGATTAGAATTTTTGTGAAATTAAACTGTTTTGATTGCTTGAAACGGGGGATCTTTATTTTATTTAAAAAATACCAGAAGAGAAGGGATTAGAATCTAAGGCGCCACTATCCAATAGAAGAAATTAATATACACAATTTTGTAAGTTATTTTAAAACCAGAGCGGGCATTTTAAAATTTATATTCTTTTGATGAAATGCTTTTAAAATCGGTTATCAATTATGAAATTGACACACTTTGCCAGATAAACACATTCGAACACGTCCCTCTATTCTGGTAATATACAAAGTGTACATTTTGCTTCTGATCTTCTCAAGTATTTTATTGAATTTCGTATATTGCTGCTTGCTGGGCCGTGATGGAAATTGATTAAAGTATAATAAATCAATAAGTGATAATTAAAAAAAATAGAAATCTCACAGAGGCGAATCTATTTATATGGGAAACGTAGGGTCTAGGGTGGCCCTAGACCTGTATAAACTGGCTTGAATTATCACTCCACACAATATAACGTTCACCAATCCACCATAAGAACAAAGAAAGCTATATATATGTTCCAAATCAGTTTCCTTCATATATTCGAATGTATTCTTAATCAATAAATATACCCCTGTAGACAGAATTCAGGAACTGTATTATTAGAACATACCTACATACTAAAATATTATTTAAAATAATCTTTAACGTGCATGCAAATTTTCGTCCAGTCAGGGGAAGGATGAGAAATCCGGGGGCAATAAACAAAATACGACAGTTCAATATAGTTCACATTTACATCAGGAAGAGGGTTTTCGTTTTGCACAGGGTCCTAAAGAGATAGATGAAAATTTTTTGAAATATTTCAAGTACAGCTTAGTGAAATAACTCAATAAATTTAATGTTGACTCATTAATATATACATTTCTTCGCATTTACTGCACCGTTTTCATATTAATTGCATCAGTTTGCGTAAATTTGCGTTGTAAACAATTTTAATTAAGTATTTATTTTCCTGTCTTTTAAGACTACTTAGATTTATCTTGAGTTTGTAATTTAAAAAAATAAATATCCGAATCAATAAAGAAGGCTCTCGGCTACGTAATTTTTTTTTTGGGGGGGTTTTAAATTATCACGGACCTTGTCAGTTTGGCGATATCCGTTTCCATGCATGATCGTCCATTTAATTACTATTTGTGTGAACACATTAATGAAAAGGCGATAATGACAATTCCAGCGATTGTGTTGTATTTTTTAAGCACACCACAACAATTATGAACATATCGGGCGAAAACCAAACGGAAGCGGAATGGATTCGAACCGAAGATAACGATTTATTTTAAAATTCCAATGCGCAATTCTAAATAATTTATTTATTATCTCTGTAGTCTCAAAATAGGAACGAAGCCAAGCGTGAAAGGCGGGAATGGAATAACTTTAATGGCTATTAATTTTTGTGATTAGCATTTTAATCTATGGTGTACGACGCCATTTTTTCTTGTCTCGGAGTTAAAATGGAATATTGAAATCATCACCTATGAAAAATTATGTTTTGTGGGCGTGTGCGTAATGTGTTCAGTTGGTTTTGGAAATAATAAGGTGTAGTGCTTGAGCAATATATCACGTTCACATTTCCGTTTAAAAACATTATATTTTTACCAAACAAAAATATATTCATAAAAAATCTGCCAATCTAGAAAATATTTAGTTACGAACCCGGAACTTCTCCAATCTGATAAACTGCTAAATCAAATTTCACAATGTTAACTAATTGAAATACTTTCGGCTTATTTTGTAGTCTATCTTAAATAATACAAAAACCTTTGAATATTACACGCAAGATGGGATAAATCTGTATCCATTTTTCATAAAATATAGACTTTTTTCGATACAAACTATATTTTTAATATTTAATGTAAATACAATTTATTATGTAGCAATTCTAGAATACAGATCTTTATATCTTAAAAACAACACACATTAAAATACCTACTGAAACAAAAAACCGACAAAAATTAAAATCCAAAACGGTTGAAAAAATATTTAAAAAATATATAAAAGCAAAGGCAGCAATATTCAAAAAAATAAAATATATATTTTGAAGGCAGTCACCGAGGATTATTAATTTAAAATGTACTGAATTCTAGATTTTATGTATCTATCCCTTCCAAAATCATGTTTCCTATAATTTTATAGAGGATGTTATAAATTAGTTATCCTCGATTATTCCATTTTTTTTTTATATTGTTGCCTTTGCTTTTATATCCCACATATGATGTGTAATCATTCATAATTATACATCTATTATTAGTGTTTTAACTTTATATTTCAATCAATACCTTTATGTATATCACACTAGAATGCGCCAGGATATATATACTATCAATTTTTAATAATATATGGAATATGGGAATAGGCACAAAACCGAGATGAGTGGGGGAAGACTCTTGAGGAGGCCAAGACCCACCAGGAGTTGTAGAGCCAAGAGTGATGATGATGGAATTTCTTCGACACAACCAATACATTTTGATTATTTATGTAAACATATTTTTGTTCTAAAACTGCAACACCAAAACAAATTTCTAAGAATCATTAAAACAATTTACATTAAAAAAAAAACAAGAAAAAATGACCTTCGTTAGTCATAATCAAATCTTTAAGACCTTCCCAGTTTTTTCAAGCCATGGTTTAATGAATCGTGTGATCTTCACATGTCAATCTCAACTCCACCAGCACATCTTAGTATTATCATTACATGCGTCGTATTCGTGTTTCTTTATGCACACCTGACTTAAAATATTCAATGAAAAATATCTAGTTAAATTCTCAGATCCGTTGTTTAATAATTGCTGGCAATCAATCAACGTTAAAACTTAATAGAGACATTAAAAGAAAATATGCATTTTTCATAGACATGCGATTCTTAATAACCTTGTATTTTATAGTCGAATAACTCTACGTAACTGCAAATTTCATCAATGAAAATTTACTCGTTGAGTTGAGTATTCATTCATTGGAATAATACTCAGTGTTCGTGATCGATAAGGCATTCGACACTACAATTATCTATTTCTAGAATGTTGAAAATCATTAAAAATATAAATTATATTTTTACTAGCCGTATACCCGTGAAATGTCACGGAACATGTTTCGCGTCTTTGCTAAGCTGTAGTATATATTTATAGTATATTTTTGATGGGCCACGAAGAGGCGGTGGTAGCTATGTGCGTAGGGCGCCGCCTGCCGCTTGCACGTCCCAGGTTCGCACTCTACTTCCAGCAGTGTAATTCCGTTTTTTAGTCGCAAATCCGAATGAAATCACGGACTTTACAGGAAGTTACGGACAGACAGACAACTAAATTATTATGTTCGATCATCATATAGCCCAACCAAACAAATGATAGATAAAAAGATTAACATTAAGTGAACAACATTATTAAGCTACATGTGATATTAACAAGGTGGTGTGTATGCATCACAGACCACATAGGTCTATTAAAAGGAAGGAGAAGAATAAGATTCGGGATGTGATATTAATTTATTGTATACAGTTAGATTTCAAGAGAGATGAAAGTATTAACCTAATTAAGAACATTGCAAATCATTTCACGACATTGGCTGTTCAGACTTTTTCCCTGGTTCATTAGGAACCATATCGATTTAGCTTACTGTAATGTCCTTCCGTTGGCCTAGGAAGGATCTTTTGTCGGAAAGTCTGGGATCCTCGGTGATAGTCCAGAATGTTCTTCAATGTTTATTTGTTCCTTACCACTAGCAGTTCTAAATAGCTCTCCAAGTGCGAGCTTTCGTGATGACTTTAATAATGGTGCGCGTCCATTTTATCCCACTCACTCTCTCTATCTCTCGTCTCTTTCATAAGCTCAGACAGACGTCCGTCTAGATATATTACGTTTATCTGTAGAAGCTATCTCTATTTCCACATATCAGATGCTTTAGCATTGTTTCAGTGAGTGTCCACGATTTCATACCATACAAACTATAGGTTTTACAAGGATATATGAAATTGCAATCATCACCATAAAAATATAATTTTAAATATGCTATTGTTAAAACTTTTTCTTCCTCTTTTCAGAGAGCCACGCTGGCAGAAAAAGAAGTCACAAACCTCAAAGAGCAGCTGGCCGTCACCCCTCTCGGGGGGGAGCCCACCCCGCCGCCCCTCACCCGCTCCACCCCCTCCCCCGCCGCGGAGGACAGGGAGGACGCCGAGGACCAGAGCAGGAAGTGCCCGTCCGAGGTGGAGATGGACCACTTGGTGGAGAGCCCGGCCGTGAAGCTGGAGAAGGGAACCAACTGCAACAACAACAACAGCATCAGCTCGACCAACAACTCCACCAACACGTCGGGCAGTCTCGAGATGGAACTGGCTGCCAAAGAAAAAGAGGTAATTTAAAAAAAATTATAATTTTTCTTCTTCTTCTTATAATAATTAGACAATTCTCCCTCAAAGATCGATTTGTGCCACTTAACAACATATATAAGTTCAAACTTTTTTCAACTGACTTTTCTCCTCTTCTCTCAATATTCCCGTTACAAGCACCATTACACCAGTAACTCCGGCTAATTTTTTCAGTATCTAATGATTAAATATTTGTATTTCCACTTTATCCATCCAAAAAATACCTTTATATTTGAATATGGTCTCTTCAATACTTCAGCTGTCGACGAGAAATTACGATACTCTCGAAACTTGAGTGGTAACTATAAAATGATATTGAAACTCACATAAAGATAACATGGTTTATGTTTTTTATCCAATTTAATGAAATATGGCTTTTACTTTCTGCGTGATCTTTTACTTCATATCCAATGTAGTCTGGTCTTTAACAGAAAAAACAATCAAAGTAGGGTTTCTGTCATTTTCAAAGACAAAAATGCACCATTCTCGGTATTTCTATTCTCCTTCTATCCTGAAACACAGTCTGTCCAACAACAACACCAGATGGCGCGTGAGTCATTGGAATGGTAAATTTCGTTATGATTCTACTCATCTAAAGAATATGCGTGACATGATGTGATGGTAAATTTTAATAACTTTACGAGTATTTTCAATATTGAAATAAAAGGTGGAACAGCGAATAGGCCACAGCATAATAATATACTGTAATTAGCATTATTTTTTGCTAGTAATAAACTAGAATGCTTAAAAAAAAATACTAAAATGTAAGCATCTAAAAGAGCAGTTAATATTCCAACAAATATATTGATACAAGGAATTGGTCCAAGCAAATCAATATGAATTTTAATAAATAAAAACATTAGTTATTTGTTTTTTTCTGAAACCCAGCAAATAGGTCGAATAAGCATTGCTTTCTGCTAGCAATAGACTTTAATGCTACAAGAAAATATATACCAAAATGTACACATCTTAAAGAGTGATTAGTATTATATTACAAACATATAGATTCAAAGAATAGGCTCTAGTAGATCTCCATGAATTTATGAATCAAACCGTTGTTGGTTCTATGGTTTTCCTCAAATCTAGATCAGAGCACATTACCATAACCACGCACATAATCAGTAAGCAGAATTAACTACGCAACAAAACATAATGATGTTCCTCACGAAATAATGCTCCGTTATTTATATCAGCAAATTTCAAAGCTTATAAATTTAAATCACCTTTGCATAAACACTTCGTCAAGATCAACGTTTGCCGCAAATCTGCAAAAGTTACAAAACATTAACGGATATAAATGACCACCGGAGAATGCGATTTCAAATTTAAAGTGACTACACTGTGTACAATTTTTGTTGGCACTTGTCCATTACCAGTCTCCATCTGCTGGCCTGGTTTTGCGAACATGGTGACCTTAAATAATGGAGATACCATCGACCCCTGATAAAGTCGATTCTGCATGCAGCGTTCTAGCGAACCTTGCATTTTGTGCTCTTCAAAAATATGGCAAAATAACATTTATGGATGTTTTCCTGTAATTTTGTTTATTGATGAAATAACTTCAATGTTTATCATTTATCGAAATAGCGACGTGTTGCGGTGCATCACGATTATTTTAATTATTAAATAAACTTACTCTACATACACTACAAAGGTGCAACAAAATATAACATAGTTTAGTTTATTTAAAAATTAAAATGCATTGAGGAGGTCGTCTGGCAATGTAAGCGAAATATCTGATGGTTTTTCTTGAATTTTGTCATCATCACAATCAATCACATTTTTGTATCCAAATTAAAATGAATTTATTAGTTTCATATATTTTAAATACATAGATCTTTCTAAAACGACACCAACTTAATTATTTAATCAATCAATAAATTACCAAACCATCGATGTATGAATAATGAAAATTGCTCCATTTTGTGGGGTTTATATAACTGTATAGAGTTGCAAACGTTTATTATTATTTATGGTTTTTGTGGGTAGTTTGTAGAACTCCATATTTATTTTTAAGAAAATTTAAAATAAATAAAATTTTAATAAATATTATTATGTTCTGCGAGTTTGCGTAAAAGCGTTATTTTTAATATGCAGCAGTTTCGGCTCACTAGGCTTAATTACATTTGTTATTAATTAATAAAAATTACTTTTAAATCGTTCAGTTAGTCTTCTTAGAATTTTTGCTGATGCTTGCTGATGTAAGAGAACATCAAACACTATACATACATACTTTTTTTTTTAAATTTATTTAATCAAGGAATCTAAACAGTTTCAATCATTGTAATGTTACAGCATAGTGTACATTGCATAAACCAATTACAAAGATTCACAGATGTTGAAAGCGTAGTAAATTAAGTACCGTTTTGGATAAGATAATATTTGAATGCTAAGAGAATATATTACAGTAACAACAAACAATATTAAAGTAAAATAATGTAATGTAGTCAGAGTAGAAATACTTAATAAGAACTATATATTACGTAAAATAAAATGAATAAAAATACACAGTCCAGCGTGACGGATAAGGGTGGCCCATATTGTTTTCCAAACTAAGCCTGAGCAGCGCATTAAGACAATGGATACCGGATAATCCAATTGAGCCGCCGTTTCGGCAAATCAACGGTCAATAAAGCGTTGTTATTTTTCTCCATTTGTCTATGGTTATTTAATAAACTGTCAATTTTAATTTAAAGTTCGTCCCATTTTAATTGATTTATTGGTCGCCGCATGGAGCAATCTCCCCTGCCCGGCTGTAACTATCGATAATTCAATCAATGGACGCATGCTCTTCCTCCACTTCTGGACCGTAACTCATCTCCCAATTTCTGACTCGTCACATGGACGATCATTGGCCGTGTTTCGAGGAGTTAATAGGAAGTAACCCACTTAATCCTTTCACTGGAGAGGCCAGTTTTATCAAACAAAAATATCAAAACCCGAAATATTTTTTCTTTCTCAGAGATATAAGTCACACAAGTCCTGTTATCAATATTTTACCCACCTCCTGACAAAAAAATTCTCTGAAATTTGGCAAAGAGACGTATTCAGGATGGCGATATAATAATCATTCATTAATTTTAAAAAATAATTTTAATAATTCAAAAAAGTATTAAAAATCTAAATAAATCAATCTTTGTACTACACACTCATTTGAATTTTATTATTTTCACAGAGATAAAGTCCTCCTCCTCAACAGTCTATAGTCGCGATTAAAATTATATTGAGTTTGCAGTTACTAAATGTCCACTCGCCACCTCACCCTTGATAGGCTTGTATTATCCCTTAACTGTATGAGTTACTTACTGAAAACAAAATGCAAATTTTGATGTCGCATATCTCCTTAACTATTGATATTAGGTCATAATAGCTTGAATATTTTCGACTCACAATCAAGGCAGGAATATAGTCCTGCGAGGTGATTAATGTTTTCCAAATAACCCTGTATACGACATCCTTCGAATTATTACATATCTATTAAAATGCGCCTGAAAATCAATTTTCTCATTTTTAACTCCTATCATATAATTAATCTGTTCAATTTTTAAACCGTGTTTCGTTTATTACACCTCTTGACAGTTGACAAATCTCTTTGTAATGTTTAATTTATACGCGACTCGCGAACCGTTCGACTTGCGTTGGAAAATTAAATTTCCCAACGCAACATGACTATTCTTCGTCTCCGCGGCGTTTGCAAACACCTCAAATAAAGCGAAACGCAATAAATAATTGTACTTCAACCGCATTCTGCATCAATTAATAGTTTCGCAACAAGCGGAGAACCATTTGTTTTACGCGTTCGTCTAAAATTTGAAATCACATCTCTAGCCCGCACTTAATTCGGATAGAGAATGGAATTACCCAATGGAACAAAATAACAATCAAAATTAGAATGTTTTATACCTACAATTGTATTTGGAATCGTATTTTCAAATAGTGTTGCTATCGTGGGTAGGTATCTACCTCGCTGTACGGAATTAAATGTATTTTATGGCAAATGGTAAAAACTGCATGATGAATTAAAGATTATAAAAAAGATGTGCGTCGTAAATCACAGATGTCACCGGTATTTTATTCTTAACTAGCCATAACCCGTCAAACACGACGTACATTTATATATTTATACATATCTCGGCCGCCAGTTAGGCCTGTGAGAACAGTACCATCTAGAGCTCGTCGTGATAAAGTTAGTGATGGACATTATTAACGTTATCACGACGACGTTATATCTCATTAATATTTGAGCCATCTTGTGGCGTTAGTGACGGACATTGTTACATAGAGAATGATATATTGTGATCCATGATTAATACCAATGATACATGGGTCTTTTTTATTGTCTTGTTTAATATAAAATCCTAACAACAATAAACAACTCTGTCACAACATAAATGTATTTTTTATTGTTTATTAAATATAATCAAACCCTAATTTCTATACAGTTCCTAAAACTTTTGAGATGGTATTGTTATGAGAAGGTATCATCAAACCTATATTATTAATCAAAACAAAAAATTAACATTTTTAAATACCACTACGTCACGAAAGTGGACGCGGACAGTTTAACTACAACAAAAAAGAGAATTACACACATGTGATATAGTAATGAATGCGATTTTTAGTTTTAATTTTCATTAAACTGAAATAATAAATAAAAAGATGTACGAATGCAAATGAGGCGAGAGTGTCTGGACAGAAAACTGGTGACAAGTTATTTTAGTTAGTTAGGTTACTACAGATTTATTCAGTAGATTATCTTTAACATGTGATATTTTAAAAAATAAAATATCTACTGTTATTATTTTATTTTTGATACCTACTTATATTTTTGTGTGTGACAAAACTGGGTTGTATACAGTGTGCTTAAATTGACTGAGTCACTGGCGATGACTATGAAAAAATGATAATTAATCATTATTGTTCCATTACTTACTGAGTCAGTTCATGCTGTACTGGTTTACCCATACAGCTTCGCGGCAGGAAATCAAAAAAATTGGTATAAATTGCATAATTAACCTTAATTAATTGATAGATTAAAGATGTTGCAATTCAGTTAATAATAATATTTTTTTAACTGTTTTAAACTATTTTTTACTGTCTTATATTTGATTGTAAACGAGTCTGCTATAATTATTTGATCATATCTTCTATTAACCTTGGAGCATTAAATAATTATTTGACCACATTGCAAAGATGTCTGTTTTGAGATAAGCGAGGATGTGTTCTTATTATTACAATTTTTTAGATATTTCAAATAAAATAATATCTTTATCAATTAAAACAATCTGTTTAATATATTAATATCGGATGTAGGAAAGAGGCATAAAAGTATATTCAATACACTTAATATATTTTTTCTGCTTGGATTTAATAACACTTGGCGCTCATAAAACCACTTCACTAACTACAAAAAAGAAAAACGTATAGAGTAAATCACAGCAAAAAGAAAGAATTATTGACTTGGTGGAATACATACTTTTATCTTATACTAGCCGTATACCCATAAAAAAATCACGGAACATGATTCGCTCTTTGCTAACCCTGGTATATATTAAATAGTATATTTTTGACGGGTCGCGTATATACGGTGGCGGCAACATCGATAGTGTTCCGCGCTAGCCTTTGCGCGGCCGAATTTCGCGGTGTAATTTCATTTTTTTTAGACGTCAATTCGCATGAAATTACGGACGTTACAGGAAGTTAGCAAATTCAATATTTTATCAAGGTTTTTTTTTCGTTTAAAAAATATGAAGGCTATAAAAGCAAAGGCAGCAATATCCAAAAAAAATATAAATGTTTTGAATGCGGTCACCTCTAATAAATATTTTTAAAAAAACTGCATTAATTTTTTAAATTACTTCTTTAACTATTTATGTAGTTCAAATTCATATCGTTTTCATTGTGAATTTCATTTAAATTACAAAGCAAGGGGTTTGAAATATTCAGAGTAATTTTTGAAAATTTATCATAAATACAGATTTTGGTACAAAAAACTTTCTTTGTTTTTAACCCTTTTAGTACTTTATAACCACAACATAAAATTTAACATCACGTGACTGAAATTGGAAAAATTGAAAAAATGCGACCCTAAAACGACCAAGACCAATACCCTATCACGATTTTTAACAGCGATTAATTTTGTGACAACACCTTATCAATTGATAACTTAAAATTTTAAAAGCGCCCGCGTTGAGCTGTTTAAGTTTGAAAACGCTCGGTTCTAAATTGAAAATAATCTCGACAACGTCGTTATCGCGTGAAAAATTAAACGCCACGTTTGAATCGTTATTAGCATAAAAATTCAAATTGTACATTGTTACAATACGGCCGCCATCGGGTTTCGCGAGCATTACGAATATATCAAGGGAGTTATCGCTGCATTTTATAAAGATCTAGACTTTATGACAAATGTCATGCGATCTGGTCGGCGCGATAACGCTTATCGAGCAACGCGCCCGTCAGACTATCGTGTCGTGTCGCGTGCGGTGTGCTTGCGCCTTTACTCGCCAAGTTCCGCAATATTCTTAAATGGAAATTGCTAAATGCCTCTGGGTTGTATCCGATAGGTCGTCATCAGCGCTGCAAGGCTGGGCGAGCCTTGTCTGCCTGCAGAAGGAACCGAGGGAACTGATGCGAGAGTAACCGGTAACCGCTACCGTAACAGTTCCGGTGTAGGACGGTTCCTTTCATCTGAGGCATCCCTTCTCACCAGTTCCAGTTTTTCACTCTATTTCTGTGTGTTCCAAAGCGTACAATAAATAGTCACTGGGCACGAATTTAACTGGAGCGCTGTTCCATAATTCACACATATTTTTTACTAATCACTCTAGAATTTTCCACTTGTCTCTGGAAATTGGAAAATCTCTGAAAAAAAAAACATTGCTTGCACACCGGTAGGTTTTCTCGTACTTTATCGCTAGTCAATACTTGCACTTAATTATCATCCGTCGCTTTCTGTTTCACTCGTTTCTATGGTTGCTTTGTCGCGTATTTATTACAGCCTCGATTTATAGATCTTTTGACAATATATAAATTATGCTTAATATAAATTAACTTTGTTTAAACCACTTATTTATTGAAAAAAATCAACATGTTTCAAAGCCAATGGCTTCTTCATCAGGAAAACAAAAATAATATTTAAAAAACGAAGTATAGATCAAAATATTAAAAAGTTATATATGGAAAATAATAATATAAAGTACCTAATTAATATGAAAATAAATTTAAAAGATAACTATTTGCAAAAAGGACCTGATTATTTATAATATTCAATTTACTATTTACAATCTTTATTATTTCCAAAAAGTAAATTAAATATTATAAATAATCAGGTCCTTTTTGCAAATAGTTATCTTTTAAATTTATTTTCATATTAATTAGGTACTTTATATTATTATTTTCCATATATAACTTTTTAATATTTTGATCTATACTTCGATTTTTAAATATTATTTTTGTCTTCCTGATGAAGAAGCCATTGGCTTTGAAACATGTTGATTTTTTTCAATAAATAAGTGGTTTAAACAAAGTTAATTTATATTAATTATAATTATGTTACCACAAAATAAATTTGCTACATTTGAAGAAGAAGTTATAAATTATGCGTTGATAGAATAGTAGGTATACTGTAAACCAAATTCTATTCATTGAAGATTTCAAAGAAAATATTTCTCTATGTCAATACTCTTAGCCACGAATACATCAGCTTACAGTAAGTAAGTATATTGTAGAAAAGCAAGATATAGCAATAAAATATGAAAACTTTATATAAGAGGTAACTTAAATATACATTTATATCAAATAGAATAAAATAACGTGTAAAAAAATCGTAAATTGAAATTTCGTAACCTTCAACCGCCCCCCTGCTCCGCCACTGGCCTAATCTTCTCACATCATCTGCCCCTAAATCCAAGCAACATCGAGTTTCTCGTACTGCCAGCGCAGTGGCGTATCGTGCCGGCGCGCGGCCCCCACATTAAATGCATAATTCAAACTAACCCATCGTTATTCATACAAAACAACCGCAAAGAATGTCCTGCAACACGGAGTGAGTGTGTTTTTCGTGCCCCCTCCGAGCGCGGGCTGTGACTAGTATGAGGTAAGATATCGGAAAACTCTTCGTACACCGGCCTTTCCTCATGAGGCATGTCATGTACACGTAAGGACTTTAAACTTCTGTCATTCTTTATGAACAGGGTGTAACAGAGCTAGCCTACAATACCTTACAGGCAGATTCTTGCCTGAATTAGGAGTCAAAATATTCAAGCGACAATGTCCCAATATCATCCTTTTAGATTTTTTAATATTTAATCACTTAATTTTACTGTATGTAATTTCGTTCAAAATAAATTTTTGACGTCGATCTAAGGTGGTAAAATGATTTTTTCAAAAGATACCTACCTCAGAACAGGTATTTATGTCTTTTCCCAATTAACTCCGATTTGTCGATAATGTAATTAAATTAATAGTTACGGATATAAACGACTTCAAAATTTGCATTTTTAAAAAATACTTTTAAAATTTCTTTTTTTAAACATTAATATTGTATATTAAAAAGTTCGCTTCAATACAAGTCAAATAAAATTATTAAAAGCTTGCGGAAATTTGAAAAATATTTTTTGCAAGGTTTTTGTCATTCTATTTGACTTGTTTTAATCGAATAAATTTTTAATATTCAATATAAGATACTTTTATGATAAACAGTGTTAAACAGAAGATAAGCCAAAAATATTGAGAGAGAAAATGCAAACTTTGAAGTCGCAAAACTACCTGAAAAATATTGTGAAGTAGCTCTGTTACTCCCAGTATTTAAATATGTTTTTTGAGTACCTTGTTGGTCTTGAGTTTGATTCTGGCCCAATGATTCAGTGGCCGGTAGTTCGAGCTCCTTTTCCAAGAGACAAGCAAATTAGTCCTATTTTTTTCTATAATTATTAAGTGGTAAGGTTATCTATATGACACTTATTCCATGTATTTCGTGTACACATCTATAATTTTTTTTTACTAATGTAAAGACTGTCCAAGTGTAATTAAAACATTTTCTGAAATAACACGTCACATTTTTTATGGATTCAAAACTCAGTAAAAAAACATTGCCATCTATCATTACAAATGTATTGCTAAAAATAAAAATTAATTGTTTGAGATACAAAATTACCTAATATCTAAACCGCGTGGGTTTCAATGCCTAATTGTCATTATTTTAAATTCATTAAACGGGTTAATATTAAAAATTTCCTGAAGTTTATTTACTCATTAGAATTAACAATTTGATTATTAAGTCATTATCTTAATATTTTATATACAATATTGAACCACGTGCTCAAAAATGTTTGAATGTCAATGTTGAAAGTTTTTTCGATATTACTGCTTTTTAAAAAAAATAAACCTCCAATTTTGATTGTTCAAGTCAGGTGTTTTCATTTAAAAACGTGCGAAGATCGGCCTACTCGTTTAAATAAGCAGAACGGGGGCACGTTTCGTCCGAAAACTTTTCAAAAAACAACCCTTTGTCTGGAACCACCCCCAAATATTATTGGGGCCGATAAGGAGCGGCCATCGTGGTCATGCATCAACAGTGTTGCGAAACCTGCCGTCACGTGTTATCAACAGAATTCTTCAACGAAAACATTCCTTTGTGATTTATAATAAGTTTAAAGAGTTTCGTGAACGTTTATTGAATCAGAAGTACCTGTTGAAGATTAAATGACGGTGTTTTACTCAGAGTTCTCCAGGTAAGGTGGGGTCTTGGTAATCGTGGGGACGGTGTTGTGTGGGAGATTAGGGTTGCAGATTAAATCAGACGCCGCATACAGTAAACTCTCAATATTCGACCATATTGATATTCGTTAAAAATGTAATTATTAATGTTATTAATTGATATTAGTCCCACCTTCCATGTGCTTCTACCAATAATATTAATAATGTCGAAACAAAATCATTTTACATTATAGAAGTAAATTACATAAGTTTGAAAATCATGTAAGCTTAATAAAAGTTTTTAGCTATTTCCATCACCTTATTGTGAAATAAAAAAATATAATCAAATTAAGACATTATTCCCAATAGAGTAAGAAGCCTTATATTCTGATATTACCGTATTTCTGCACAAAACATTATTTTCTTTCATACCGATAATCCCCAAGCTCCCTTTTTACGGGTAAAACTCATTGTTTGCGGTATTAACGGCGTTAAAAATAATAAATTCTCCCTACTTCTCCTTCCACACGATCGCGAACAACACCTACTATTTTATACACACCTCCAATTCCCCTTTCTAATCATTTTTCGTATCGAAAAATGGAAAAAATGTGTCTAAATAATAATAATAATAAAGATTCATGATATCACCAACCCCAGTCTCCCCTTTCAGGGTGAAAAAATGGCGATGCAAGATATTGAATTTTAATACCTTATTGTTTTAATAAGTCCCAGCTTCCCCTATCTTTGAAATCTTGAAGGAATGTATTATTAATTTTCACTCCCCATTCAATATATATACCTACCGTACTCTGTATAACAATATTGTTTCATACTTTGTGGCCAAAATATATAATTTTATAGATACTAAAAAATATAGGTGCATTATCCATCTTTGAATAAGGAATCATTTCCCTAAGTGGAATACTGTATTTTACTAGATTTTTTGCTAAATAAACATAAATCAATTATTTCTTAATCTTTTAAAATTATATTTATTTTTTAATTAAGTGTGTATTTTAAATTAATGCTTCTGTGTAAACGTGGGTAAACAAATTAGAAGCAAATACAATGTTGACTGTAACTGAGTCATTAGAATAAAGAAAGATCGCTGAGATGGTTTGGTCATGTGGAACGTATGAAAGGATGGTGAAGAAAACGGTATATGAAATGATAATGGTATTGAGCAGCAGCAGGAATAGAGGTCGTCCGTGAAAAATCTGGCACGATCAGATAAACCAAATATTAGAGGATGGCCCTATTAAAAGCTTCAACAACAAAATGTATGAAAGCAAAAGTGATGTGTCAGTACCGAAGAGTGTAGCGTTCTATCCTATCTACCCTTCTGGAGAAATTATATGATAATTAAATAGTTGAAATTAGTTGAAGACTCCTAACAGGACCCTACTTTAATATCTGGTTAATCTGGTCATGCCACGTCTTCCGCGGTGTAATGGAAATGAATAAAATATTTACCGTAAATATTGTTATATACAATTAGCGTATGTATTTGTTTATATATAAATATAATTTTCAATATTGTTTTGATCCTCACATTCAATTCATCCCCCGCGGAGGGCTGGCAGCCCCGAGGAGGCTCCGTTCCGCGGGTGTTACCCCGTGAAGACGCCGATGGAAATCGTCGAATAAAATTGCCCATAAAAAAGCGGCAAAGTACCCCTAAAACATCCCCAACGAAGCGGATATTCCGCATATATTTCATTATATTCCCTTTCTATGATCGGGCGGGGCCTTTATTGAGATTTTTAAAGTTAATATCAGAAATATTCTATCTTCACTATGTGCTGTGTACTGCATTGAATTCATGTGTACCTACTAAATTGCGAATTTCTTTTTTTTAATTTATCTTACAGAGACGAAGCTAATTACGTGGGAAACATGTACGGAAGTCTTTTTATAGGGTGGTCACAGAGATAATGAGCTATACTAGTTAGCTTAAATGATCATTTTACACATTGCAACGTTCACCAATTCCACCGTAAGAACATCGACACACAATAAAAAAAAATTAAGTTGTTTTTATGTCTTATTTTAAAAATTTTAAGGAAGTTTACTATTGCCATCTTATGAGTCTCTATAAATCTTTAAAAACACAAGAAATTATTCATGTTATTGAAGTATAGGTAAAGTATAGGTGAGAGTTTTTTTTGTTGATGAGTGAATGTCTTAGATCACATCTCTCCAAAAAAGCTTGCGATTAACAAAATATGTACGTCGTAAAAATGATGAAATTAAACCATATATTCGTTACAATAGCAACCATATGGGCATACTTGAAAATCTATGATACCTAATGCATTTCTTTTTTAATCAATTTAAAAAGTTGAAATGTTGTAATTAATATTCAATATAATATGTGTTGAAATTGAATTTGTTATTTCTTCTCTCATTCTTCCCTTATCCCTCCAATAATGGAAATTCAGATATCATCTGCATCCCTCTCCCTAGTAAGGGAGGCACATAAAGTGAAGAAACATTAAAGCTTCATTGCATATTGCTAACATCGTGTTTTGTTTATATTGCATATTCAAAATAATGTAACAATTTATTTACAAATTGCGAGGGCATAAAATTTTATTTTATGCTTCGCAAATTCAAACGCCTTCTTAAATTTCCTTCACAATCCAGGATCCAGCTGAAAGAGTACATTGCGTAAATTTAGAGATATTTAATTTTGACGAAAATTTGTCTGAAATTATAAAAATTAACTTGGATTTATAATTCACAGAGCCAGTTTTTTTTACAAATCAAGTCTATCCTTTTCTCAGAATTCTCAAATTTATGGTCATGTTACCAGACATTGAAGAAATCATCCAAGAAAGTAACTAGATCTCATGGATGGTCACCAATATGATCAATCTTCCACAACTCCTTAATCACGACTGCTCAAAGTTAATTAAATTAATACAAAAAAGATAAATTAGTTTTACTAGATTATTGATAAATTTGACGTGAACATTGAAGAGATTATTCATGATGATTAATTAATTAATAATGTCATTAAAAGTAAGCATAATTTTCATTCAGGTACCATTAAATTTCTCCACCCCGTCGCGCGTAAAGGTAATAAAATTAATAATTTTGAATGTTAAGAAATTTTAAAAAAATTTAACACTTCTCTTCTTCTCTCACTATTCCCATTACAACCACATTTTCAACAGTAACTCCGGCTCATTTTGTCAGTACCATGTAAAAAAAATCTATATTTAATTTTAGTCAGTTCAATACTTCACTTGTCTATGTCTGATACTCCCGTATCTTGAGTTGTAAAATATAAAAATAAAATTTAACTCACAAACAGAAAACATAACTTATGTTTCTCATCTAATTTAATGTGTCATTAATTACATTAGATTTAGTACTTTCAATTTTCAATCTCTGACATTTCCAAATTATTCAATATTCTTTTGATTCTAGATACGCTTTGACGTATTTCTGATATTACTTAACAAGTAACAATTTGCTTCAAATCAGAAATCAAAATAAAATTATCGTTTCAGCCTGTCAAAAGTAATTAAATCTCCAAAAATAATTCAATCACTTTTGTCTTTGCCCGCGTCTGAATAGATCGGACCCCTTCGCCGAAAATTCCCTGAAAAATAATCGCCTTTCAAAGCCTTCAATACACAGAAGACCTCTGACCGACTCTTCTCACCCTTCCTGTCAATAATCGGGACTCAGAGACCGAGGCCAGACTTTATAATACTCACCTCGAAGTCTAAAAACCCAAAGTCCCGATTTTATCAACCCCGGGTGCCAATAATACGGTCTTTACTTAAAAAACAACCCCATCTTTACAAGTTTCTGATACCTATTGGCTTTAAGGGCGAGGGGGGATTGATGCTTTGATTTTTTTTATTTTTAATGAAGAAAAGTAATTTATTTTCTTGTTCAAATTAATGAAACTTGAAATAAGCATTGTAGAAGGCTATTCAAATTGTTTGTTTTTGAGAAAACCTAATTTTTTTTTTGTTTTCTTCTTTTTCAAACGCATTCGAGAACTGTGATGTTTTCTTATATATTGTTATTTATTTATATATTGTTATTTATACACCTATTGACAATTATTTGTGGTACCTACAGTTCAACCATCATACGTTATTTCTTCTTCTTCTTCTTCTTCCTTTTCTTCTTCATCAGCCTTCGTCTTTCCACTGCTGGATACAGGCCACTTCCTTATTTTTCCATTCTTCCCTGTTGTTTGCTAATTGTAGCCATTTCTTTCCCCCCACAGCGACTTTATTATCGGCCCATCTCTTTTGAGGTCTTCCGATGCCTGTTTTATTCTCCCAAGGTCTCCATTTCAGAACTCTGGGAAGCTATCTTGTAGCATCCTGTGTTGCAACGTGTCCTGCCCATTGCCATTTTAACTTCGCTAAAATTGAGCTTTTCTACACTTTTCTTTGTAAGGGCCATAGCCTCCAATCCATACGTCATCACTGGCAGTATGTATAATTCAAAGACTTTTCTTTTTAGGCCAATTGGGATCTCTCTGTTCTCTAAGATATATTTGAGTTTGCCAAAAGCAGCCCAGCTCATTCCTATTCGTCTTGGCAACGTCTTGGCAAACCTTGGCATACGTTATTTATATATTAACAATTATTTGTGGTACCTACAGTTCAACCATCATATTGTTATTTATCATATTAAAGATACTTAAATAAATAGGTCTATGTATGTATTTGGAAAATCATATGTCTACTTAGAAACCTTTAAAATGTAATACTGTAAAAATATTGCTTTCATTAAAAAAATATGCGTGAAGACGTGGTTCAAGGCTTAAGAATATTGCATCTTATATTATTACACCTACAATTTTATCATCATCATTATCATCTCCATCATAAAAGGTTAAATTCTCGACAGCCGCTTCCATATTCCCCAGTCTTGAGATGTTTCGATACTGATGACTAAATAATGTCTGATTATCTTTTTCAAGTATATGAATCTGTTGATGGTATCTTCGTACTTCAACATGTTGCTAGAAGAAATGCGAAACAGCTTGGAAAATTGGCAAATTGAAAATATACACGTTTTTACAAAATATTCATTTTATGAAATTCATTTTTAAGTACTGATAAAACAGCGCCTCCCTTTGCGATGCTCAGATATTCCCTCTACACGGATTGTCGCGGGAATATCCATGGATTTGATAAATATTGCATTTTCTCTCCGTGTTTCGCCACGAAAACTGTTTTGAACATCTTTTTTCAGACGTCAAAGGGAAAATGAATGAAAGAAGAGGACGACTACAGTCCAGGGGGTGGGGAGGGCCAGGGGATGGTAGGGGAAGTATTCGATGAAGACTGTAAACACTTGTCCGGTACATTGTATTGCTTGTGATGCTACAAGTAGATTTACCAGGTGCGAATCGGAAAATCGGAGAGATTAATTTAATTAATATTGACTGATGTTAGATTAATATTCATCATTAAGTTTCATATATAAATAAATAACACCATATTTTTGTTTACTTGTCATAAAAAGCAACGTGGATTTACATGATTGTAAATGTAATAAGAGATATCAACTATTGTTGCATGAAGATTTGATACCGTGTTGCCACTGTCTAAAGCTACTTATCCAAGTCATAAACTCGTTTTCCCCAAAATGACAGAATTATTTTACTATAAAGATGTGTTGTTTATAAATACTTATTATTTTCCCCAATATATTGTAATTTTTCTTTATCATAGGTATCCTAAACGTAAATATTTCTATAAAAACTAATCACCCCAAAATTTTACGCAATATGCAAACTTTGAGTGGAACAGATATACTAGTAATCCAATGTAAATTTTATAAAAGTTTTTGTATCATTATTATAATCTATTTACTATTTTCTATCCA
The DNA here is from genome assembly GCA_016648135.1 of Agrypnia vestita. Lineage (NCBI taxonomy): Eukaryota > Metazoa > Arthropoda > Insecta > Trichoptera > Phryganeidae > Agrypnia > Agrypnia vestita. The sequence continues at coordinate 174,741 of JADDOH010003905.1, forward strand.
GAAGTGGATAGGAAACAAATGATATCCATGATGATTCCAAAGTGTATTTTATTTATGATCATAGGTCCGATACCCTTGGTAGATGACAAGACATAGGTCTTTTGTCTTCCTACCAAGGACTTCGGCAGAATTTGAAGCCTGGATTTCAGACGGCCTGTTGGCTTCTTGATTCCTATCAGATATCACTGGTTTACTGCATTCATTAAAATAATTTCAAAAATACAAAAAATGAACTAACTAACTAACCATCACGCCGTTTCTCCGCAGGAGTAGGCAGGCAGGATAGAACGCCACATTCTTCTATCTAAGCACACCACTTTTTCTTCATACGTGCTCTGCGGTTGTTGAAGTTATCCAACTTCATTCCATTTTATTACGATAATTATAATTTTTAGCATCTGCCAATGGATTAAAAAAAAACAATTTTCTTATTAAATCTAATTTTTAACAATAGGGTAACTCGGTTGCCCCAAAGGAAGAAAGTTTATCGTCTCGGTAACGGAAAGGTTGAACGCGATGAGAAATAATTCGATTCATTTTTGAAAGCCGATCCAGTCCCCCCCTGTTGATTTCTTTGTTTGTCGCCAGGTTGCAGGTAAAGTTGTGACGCGGCGCTGGGGCCCGGGCGCTGATTGAAGAAGTGTCTTTATCCGATTATTCCTCCTTACCCTGAGCCGCCACCGCAGCCGGCGGCCGCGGCCGTCTTCCCATGGCCCTGTCTGCCGTGTTTTCCGATACCATTTCCTATTTAATAAATTCTCCCGGGACTTTGCAAAGGCTTTCCCCCACGCCACTGCGACTCGGATATTTTTGTTTCGCTAATCCCGGCTCAATACCCACTTTTTTCTACCATTTGTGTACCTCAATGAGTATCAACTTTGTGACATAACACCAACGTTTTAAAAATAAATAAAATAATACAAAATTATTTATTTTCGTTTTAAAACGAATTAATAATACATTACTTAAGTATAAAACATTGTACATAATCAGGATAATCAGTAAACTGAAGCATGACTTTCACGTAAACACATATATATTTGGAAAAAAATCGAAATTAATTAATTAATAAACGCAGACCGATTTTTTTCTCATGGTAAAAATTTTATATAAGATAAATGAATAATTACGATGCTTAAAAGTCTAAATTTTCTAATCATTTTTGGAACCATCCATTATTTTGATACCTATTAATAAGGGCTTGCAAATTTTACATACAAATAATACGATTTAAATTAGAAATTTTAAAGTTTACAAAGTGTTGATAGCAAATTAAATTGTAAATTTGTTTTTCTCATTAGTTCTTAATTAGTTACTCATCTTCCATATATTTATTTTTGATTTCGTTAATGTCTATACATTGATTTTAAATTTTTAGTATACATACTTTATATCCTGATGAAGGGACCGTTAACTCCGAAACATATTGATAATTCAACAAAGTAGTGGTTTATGCAAAGTGTTTTCTTGTTAGTTATATAAATAATGTTACCGCAAAGCTATATTGCAGTTATTAAAGAAAATGAACAAAGAATGGTATGCTTTTTCTTCTTACTCCCTCATTTGATTGATCTGAAACCAAAACAAAATGTTTCTCTCACTAATAAATTAATACTATTTATACAATTTTTACAACATTATAAAGCGTTTGAGTTCAACCAATCAAACTTCAAAACAGTTTGATTATTTAGATCCCAGTTGTAAGATATTTGGACAACATTTACAGGAAAACAAAACAATTATACACATTGTCAATTCGGTAATTTCCTACCATTTGAGTAGGTTTATATTATGACGTCATAATACAGTCATCTTTTTACAAAACTCGCTTACAAAAAACTGTTCAGATTATTAATTGTTTTCAAGATTTACCACGAATTGCCCATTTATTCTTTGTTGTTTTTGCATCTAATTATCCCGTCAAGTACTTTGTCGTGTTTCAATTCCCAATCTGATATTTCCTGTAAACTAATATTATCATAGCACTATCAGCAAAATTATCAGGACTATCGTGTCGTCGGCTGCTGATACGAATTTTAAACTGAATTAAATCAGGACACTTATTTTCCTCATTTAAGTATATTATGTAAATTATTATTATTTACCAGCTAAACCTATCAAAAATATCGAGCTTTTTAAGTTTTGAAATACAGTCTTACATTATACAAATCACAATACATAATTCTCTTCTAAAAAGATTCTTTTCTTCTTACGTTCTACTTGATTTGCTTCAGTTTTTCATTTAATTTCAATTATAATTTCATGCGAAATAATAGTTTGTTTCTGTTAGACTTTAAATAGTACCATCTGGTAGCATAAGTGACGAACATAGAGAAAAGAAACAACGAAAAGAAATGCACAAAGAAACCCTTAGAGAGAATTATGCTGTTCTCGCAGCCTTCACTCGCGATAAACTATATATAATTATATATAACAATACTATGTTAAGAAAACTCGGAAAATTTACGAAATATTTCATAAAAAAATTATATTTTAAAAATCTTTATAGAAGAGAATTAGGTGTGTTTTTATTTGTATACCGCTAGGACATTAAAACTAAAATTAAAAAATCTAATTGTATGTTATTTTTCACGATTTATAACTAGTAAGTACAATAAATATCTAACCTATCCTAACATATCATTACTTTGTGTTTAGTTGATATATTCATCAAGACGTGGATAATTTGACATTTCTCCAGCGACAGATACCTGACTATTATTATATTTATCTAACTGGTCACGTAAGCGTCATGTCCAAAGAGGCTGACCCATCAACCAGCATATAAATGCAATGTGGTGTAGCAACAGAGATACCATCAATATTTTTCTGATGAACCTGATACCAGAGCAGTTAACTTTCTGTAAAAACTCTAGAGGGCACCTTGCGGTAGTCATGAATGGTCCCTTAGATCGCGCTATTTCCGTATCCGTGGTCCAATTGATGCGAATTTGAGATGAAAAAATATCACTGGCCCAAAAAATGATATTCCTCTCAAATACACCATCCGCCCAGGCGGTTACAGTGATGCAATTCGAAGAGAAATCGGTTTTTGCATCTGTTCGGGAATATTTTTAGCCGATGTGACTATTGGAAAATTACTTTCCTGCCAATTTTTAAGTGTAAATATATACAGGGATTCTTTATTTACCTCTATGTGGGCAGTCACGACCACACACGTTAAAATATTTTAGTATTAATATCGGTAGTTTTTAACATATTTTTAAATACTTAAATTTTCGTAAATGATTTGTATATACGCACGTCTTGATATATTTTTACATTCAATGTTTTTTGTACAGAAAATTGTACATTCGGGAGTTTGTATGTAATCGTAGACCAAATCAGAAGTATATTGACTAATATATGAAAAAGACTAACAAAACTGTCAACTGTGTCGAAGAACAGGAGAAAAATATGAAACTAAAAAAATGTTAATGACCAAAAATGACATTTTCGGAGACAAATGAAAAACTATAGATCAATTAAACTTTTATTGAGCTGAAAAACTATTCAATAATTTTTGCATGTACTAGAATATTTATAAATCGTTTCTATAGCTTATTGCACTAATTCACAGTTTGCTTCTATACGCTCTCTATGCGTTTCTCTGAATTCACCGGCTATCAAAATAACGTCTGCTCGAGTCTGCTGCTACCCAATTCAAAAGAAAATTTTCTCTCGAATCTTCTTATATATTTCCGTGCGCTCTACCGGTTTTTAGGTATTCCCAATTTATTCTAAAACGTCCAGATTCTTGATAAATTCTTCAGAATGTGCAGTTCATTTAGTTTCATTTAATTTTTAGAATAGATAATCAACTTGTCATTATGACCCTAATAGTCATAGTGTGGTATTTAAGTATGGGATAGAGACTTTTCATCGCACGTATATTTATAATAGTTTTGGTGTGTACGAGTTAGTGTTAACATTGTGATAAATGATAAAATAAATATTTTAAGACATAGCAAACTTTGTATTTCATGTTGACAAATTTTTAAACCACTGTATCTTCGTTAGGACGGACGCACAGACTCATTACAAAAAAACAGTGGTATCAAAACTAGTTAATATTGAAGTATTCTGTTGTTTATTTCTTCAAACCAATCTTTTCTTTATGCAAGAAAAAATGAATGTTACTTTTAAAAATTCTCTGGTCAAAAAAATGCTTCTGTGCATTCATGAAGAGCATGGACATATATTTACTTGATAATTAAGTCTTCAACACTGGTTCATTAAAACGCATCTTAAAATCACCCACAGTTCGTCAGACGCTCAATTTCCTTTGGTATTTGTGTCTCTGCTTTACCGACTACATTGTCGTCTTGGGAGTGCAGCGTGCACACTCACCAGCGCACTTCATGGAAGTAAATCTATTTCAGTATTGTCTATTGGCGTCAAATTAGGGGGGAGTCTGCCCGGAATACTTGTTTATGGTTATTACCCGCCAAAACTATCGTCAATTGCCGTCGACAATCGTATTCCGAATGCTGATTCCAAGTTCGAAATCTGAATATTTATGTTAAAATGGCGTCAGGTTTGATTCAATGCATGACATTTGAATATTATTCAATCATTGCAAACAAATCAGTTACTTACTCGGGTTATTTATTCTTTTGTTTTCGTATTGTAAAGGTTTTTAAATAAAATTTTGTGTGTTTTATTTAACACATTACAAACTGAGCGTTTCTATTCGATTCTAGGATTTTTTTGGTCAACGTTTGAAGCGCTGATATCATTTTTTAGTCAAGATATATTACAGATGTCTCGTAGTGACGAAGATATATTTTTATACGGGTAAGTAGGTATGGAAGTCTTTTTGGATGTTCATAGGGCTTACCACCTATCGTACGGCTGACTTAAGTGATTACTTTACACTATGTAACGTTCACCATTTCCACGCATGACACATCCCATACACAATTTGTTTCATTTGTGAGTTGTATTTTTACTACCGCCACCCGCAGTCAAAAGCTTTTTCATTTCTACAATCCAATACAGTGTCACTATTGATAATGAGGTATCTTATCTATATTTTGATTGGAGTTTAAAGCAATATCAACGTAATTGAATATTATTTATCTCACAGAGTAATATGATGTGTTAAAATCTGAATAATATGATGATAATTATATTAGGAATATTACGAAATACACATTTTACTTCGATGCATTTCGCAGAAATTCTAGTTGAGCAGAGCTCATTTCAAAGCACGATACAACAGTGTTCTAGATGTGTCACAAAATCTTCTCATCTGGTAAATTTCTACAATAGTTTAAATACGCATTTCCACGATCATTATGTATTCCGATTTTCCGTGGCCATTGTGGCAACGCTTCGATTACGAATTTCGAACGTTTTGGTGACGTGTTTATCGAGCGTTATATATTTCGAATTTCGAACGCAGAGATTGTAAATTTATGACAGTAGCGTTCCAATTTCGAATTGCAACAAGTGGGTGTGAATTGTTACACGTTACTTACTTCGCGCCCGACATTATTTGACGCAAAAATTTCTAGCGGGAGAGAGGATTAATTTGTCGGTGAATTTATCGGCCTTTTCAAAATTGAAAAATCGCCTGTCTTCGCGTTTCTGCAGTTGCAATGCGTCGTTCAATTTTGGACGGTCGTTTAATGTTTACGGCCCGGCGATAATATTTTAGTGGTCATTCGTTTCTTCCTTTGAAGCAGCCACCGTTGGCAATGCCTATTCTGTTGCATGTTAATGTTGATGCCCACTTTATGGACGTTTTCAATGTGAAAATGATAATTATGTACTATAACAGTCTTATGACGTAACAAATTAATTCGAACATTAATGATTAATCTAAAACGTGTCACTGAACGTCTAAAACGTCACACGCACGTGTCTGAAATGCTTTCTTCTTTCTGTTTTAAGGAAACTGACGTATTTGGGGCGAAGCTATAACTACGGATAGATCGAAAATTTTGCAAATAATCTTTTTTTAACAATGCCCGTCACTATCGCTATCGCATGGCGTAAATGATAATAGAGTATAAAAAGCCAAAAAATGCATAATCCTGAATTTTTTATTTCATTCGTTAATATATCTACAAAACTGCGGTTGTGTCGATGTCACAATAAGTATGTAACAACGTCCGTCGCTAGCGCTATTAGATGGCGAAAATAGTAATGAAGTATAAAAAAGAAAAAATGCATAATTCTCTGTACAACAATGTTCGTCACCAAAGTCGCTTCACTGCGCTAGATGGCGCTGGTTTCACTTCGTCACTAATGGCACCAGATGGCATTTTGTGTAAAACTGATTTTTTTAAATTTTTGTATCACCGCTAGGACATCTTACCGATGTCATTTTTGACGGGTTACAGCTAGTTTTTAAAATTTATCTGTAATTTTTCTACAAATTTAACATGTTTTTATTTATATAATTATTTTATTTGTTGCAGGTTAGTAAATGCATTCATCCAGTGTACACTTGCGCCAGTAAATCAAATCAAGATTCATCCGATTCATCGGTACGTACAGTGGGTTGATAAATAAATAATTATTAAAAATTTAACGAGATTTTCAAAAAACAAAAGGATGATTCATAAAAATACACAATTATTTTCACGGTGAATTTAACGCCGACACAAATTTTCGTGAATTTGAAATAATTATGCTCGGCACGAATGTCGTCCTAGATAAAATTAAAAATTTGAATAGAGGCACAATCACGAATGCGGGGTAAATCTAATCACCTTACAAATCACATTTGATAAAATGAACCTACGTGGCGCCTCCCCCTTATTACCCCTCCACCCAATCTATAAATCTATGGTTGCGCTCAACACGCGATTAGCTACCTTTTTTTAAAGATTTTTTAACACTTGACGTGCTGTACAGGGTGACCGGGATAAGACGCGACCTAAATTAAAATAAATTTAACACTAACGCAACGCGAGAGAAGTGTGCTACAGGATGTTGACAGAGAATAGCAGAAGTGATTTAGCTAAGAATAAAACATAAAATTCTATTTATATTAATGAACACGAAATGTCTTGGTATGTCAACTAATCTTAATTGCTGGTTCAGTATGTCAATACGTCATATGTGGGGTATACAAGAATAGGCGGAAATATCCAAAATTTGAATGCAGTCTTCGAGGATAATATACTGAATTCGAGAATTTATAGCCTATAAATTTATAGAAAACATGATTTTGGAAGGGACAGATATATAAAAATAAGAATTCAATACATTTTAAATAAGTAATCTTCGATGAATGCATTCTAAATTTATTTATTTTATTTTTAGGATATTTCTGCCTTTGCTTTTATACCCACATATCTTGTGTTTCATTCGTTTAAAACTCATTATATGTTAGATAATTGAATATTGAGCTAAAGATTGTTGCGTTTCCAGTTCATATTATATATCTAATTGAAAAAAGGATGGAATATACTGAGGCCCATACTGGACCGTTGTTAATGATGATGATGATATTGTCTGACTTGTAGAATCCCAACAGTACTACAGCAAGTATTATTTTTTCTTAATTACTGTAGAGAAACACGTCACAAAAACACCCGAGGTTGAGCTGATCTCACAGATGTATTTGTGATCTCACCGGGAATCGAACCCAGAACCCCTGGTATAAGAAGCTAGTGTCATTTCCACTGGAATATAGGCATGACATTGGCTTTACTTACACTGGAAATGGACTGTGCGTAAGAGAAGAGACAATAGAAGGATAAAAATATGGGGGAAGGGAATGTAAAATTTTGCTATCAATGAAGGCTATCGTGACCATGAAAATACTACGGACTGTAGATGATTGCGTCGTCTTCCACGAGATCTGATTCCAACCTCCCTTGGATCACCAATTTTTCGCAATCGATCAATTAGTGTGACACCGTCATACATGACGAAAGTACAGCGCTATCGAAACCAGTCAAGTGCTTTTTACAAAAAGTCTGTTATTTGTTTTATTTAACTACGTCAGAAAAATACGCACCCTACAAAGAAGCCATTGGCTTTGAAACATATTGATTTTTTTTTCAATAAAAAAAGTGGTGTAAATAAAATTTATTTCTATAAATTATAATTATAATGTGACCACAAAATAATTTTGCTGTGTTTGAAGAAAAATGCTATAATTGATCATTTTCCTGTCACATAAGTTTTTTATCGCTTCTTTTCATGATCACCCTGCTGAAGCCAATCACGCGTCAAATTTTTTTTGTTGATAAATAAATCAAATAGAATTCCGAAATTGTCATTGCGTGATACCACCAAATTACGGACCTCCTCGATCCACGAAATTCCCATACTGTAATTGATACCGTCAAGATGAAGGCTTTAATTGAACACGAAAATAATGTAAGTCCGTTTTTTTACCGACTTATAACTGTAAGGTTCTGTCGTGTCGTGTCGAGATGTTATTACACTGTCTATTATTAGACGGACCAAATTTTTTGGACCTTGTATTTCGGGACACACTCTTGTCGCATGGACCCAAATGTTATATTATTTATTTAAATCAAATTATGTATATTACTATGCATTAAAAAAATACTCCGCATTGTGTGCCCAAGAAGCGCAGAATATTAAATATCAAAGATAATTAATACATTTTTTCATAAATATAACTAACCGAGTCGTTACATTACCGTTGTAAAAAAGCGCTAAAAATTTTAGGACGAATTTCGACATACATGTGCAAAATTTGAATTTTTTCGTACATCCTTTGACAATCATACCAAAAACTAAATTCTATATAATTCTCTTTAGAATCCTAGGCAAAACGTAGGAACGGTTCCCTCTCCCCCGATATAAATTTCATTTATTTAAAATTTTGCAATATTACTCTTAAGGATACTGCGTTAAATATACCCTTCACGCCACCTCAGTCACACCCCTGATATTATTGTTAAAAAGAATCTTAAAAAATAGTGAGAGAGTGATGTTGCCGCATAACTAGCAACAGTTTTAAAATATACGCTTTAGTTAATAAAAATGTATCGAGGACTTTCGCGTGTCGCGTAATAGACTTTGTTGACATTGTAACACACGCACCCTACACTTGTGCGGCAATTTTGTATCTCGTAAAACTTATTTTCTTAATTAGATTTTCTGTTGTGTTTCTATTTTCATTTAATATGATGTTCTCCCATTTCTCAATAAATTTCACACTTTTAAGGATCATTGATGACGCGTGTTAAGGTGTTAAAAAAGAGATTTTTACACCTGGTGTATTAAATTAACACCTTGTGGGTGTAAGAGTTTTTTAAAAATAAAATCAAGTTATTAGTGGCTATCACAGCTGTAATTATATTAATTATATTTTAATATTACAAATGCCCTTACGTAAATATAATGTTCATATTAAAAAATGTATCGTTCGTCTACGACATCGCATAAAGATGATATTTTATTAAATGTATTAGACCGAATTGAAAAATGCAGTCAGCCCCTAAATCAGCGGGCACACCTGTTGGCGTATTTTTATTTCGGGACGGTTTTAGAGTTCGCTCGTTGGAGAGAGACACGTGACGTAAATAGAACGGGACAAACATATATTTTAATTTAACGACAGTTGAAATATATGTCTCCACGCTGATTCAGTTATGTACGCGTCTACGGCGGAAGAACTGACTCACGGATTTCTACTATTTTGCTATCGTGTACTCGATTTTTTAATAAGTCAAGATGTGATCTAGTACATCTATAAAGGCGCAATGAAATATTTAAATGTATCAATGTAGAGTGGAGCATTAAAATAACTATTCAAAGAGTTAATGTACAATAAAGATCTTCCTCTTCTTGTGCCTTATCCTTTGGCTATCATCCCTTTTTTGTGAACAGAAAAGCTCTACAGTGAACATTCCCTGCAAGATCTGAGACTTTTCTAGAAAACCATTATCAAATAACTGGTGATTAGTAAACTTACAATAACTTCTTCAAAAGGAGCAAAATAATTTTGTGGTGACATTATTAATTTAATTAACAAAAATGAAATTTGTTTTCACCCCTTTTGTATTGAAAAATATCAACATGTTTCAGAGCCCATTGCCCCCTCGTCAGGATACAATTGTATACTAACAAATTAAATATCAAAAATTGAAGCATAGACCATCAAAATATATAAATTATACATGGAAAATGAATAATAACGAAGTACCTACTAACATGAAAACAAATTTAAAAGATAACAACGGTAAAAATGATCTGGTTATTTATACTTTTGATTTATCAATTTGTATGTAAAATTTTACATACAAATTATACAGAATCACAGTTTGATAAATTAGAAATTTTGGAAATAAAAAAAAGTGTTGACAGTAAATTGAATATTATAAGTAACCAGGTCCTTTTTACCTTTGTTATCTTTTAAATTTGTTTTCATGTTAGTAAGTGCTTCATTATTATAAATTTTCCATATATATTTTTTATTTTTTGATTGTCTATAGTTCGATTTGTTAGTATACAATTGTTTCCTGACGAAGGGACCATGGGCTCTTAAAACATGTTGATATTTTTCAATACAAAACTTCTGCAAAATATCGGGGCTATTTTCTAAAATCTCCAATTATTCTACCACCTAGATATGTGCGCAGATCAATTGATTAGGTATGGTACACAGCTTGGACGCGGATACAAATGAATGATCCATTTATTGGTGAACAATTGGAATAAGTCTTCAAGGAATCATTTCCTGAAAGAGTTGACTTCTTCACCAATGGGAGCCAGTTAGCCTATCACACTTATAGGTGGTTTTTGGACATTGCAGAGACGTCCTAAATACAATTTTTCATTCTCATTCTCAAGCTTTGCAAATGCTGCTCCAGCTGAATAAGACCGCTATTAAGATCACAATGCATACATGCTACTGCCTTATATCTTTATAGGTTCTCTGTTACGCTTGCCGTTGTTTTAGTGTTTTTTTTTTATTATTTAGTCAATGTACTTTTTAAAAGATATCCTAAGCCTTAAAGAAACCTTAAACCTTTAAGCATATCCATACCCCAAGTGGTAACCAACACGGCTAAAAAATGTAACATCAAAACCAAAGGAACCAATTGTATACACCTACAATAATTTAATGTGCAGATAGCGTTATACAACGACGAAAATCGTTAATTTTTCTTCAATACTTAGAGCTCACGATTTATGACGTGTTTGTATTAAGTGACTATTTATATTTCAATCTCGTTTAATTAGCTATTTGGGTGACTTTTCCATGTTAATCCAACATGAATTTATTGACCGCCCGTACATGATACATGTATTCAGGAATAGCCCAAACAGCTTACACCGCCGGGGTGTATAAACGATGCTGGGCCCATCTAGCGACAGATGTTGCGTCTTGCTTCTCCGGCAAATAAAATATGATATATACTGATTGAGTTTGTCAAAGATTCCACTGCCCGCGATCACGTGACGCGGCTACACATTACGGTGGCTCGCATCATTAAAATCAATTTCCTCGATTTCTTTAAATGAAATTATTAAAAAACATCGCGTTTATGCTTTCCCCACACGGCGCATGGTGAAAGTACGATCGCAGAACCTTACTAGCGAGTCCGAATGTTTGTATTTTTCCGCTTAAATTAACTGAATATTTGTGCTTGCTTACCATTAATTGATTTGACAGTTACTTCGTGGCGTAGCGCTTTAGTTAAAATATATTATATAACTCAATTTTAAAGCATCTACATAATTATTAAGATTATATATTGTTTCACTTATGGTTTCAGAAAGAACAGAATTTCCCATCGACATGTGTAAATATTAACTGGTTGTCATTGGTTATTGTTATATTTTAATTACTTTTATGAAAAATGATAGGTAACATAACTTATTTTAAGTACACAAATTAAAATTTACAAAAATAATGATCTCATCCAACTAAGCAAATAAATACTCAATTACTAAAAATTATGTCGTCGCTTAAAAATCATAAAATTTCGACGCCTTGATAATAGTGTATACCTACCACCATTCTAGTGTATAGTATAGTAGTGTTACATTTCTAGTGTAATATGTTATGGATAAATTCTTATAATATTGAAATTAAAAATTGAAAACGTCTAATTGACCGATGACACTTAAAAACATGTGATTACATATTACGACTTTTTTGTTGCAGAAATAGCATTTTGTTATCTCTTGATAATGACCAATACCCTAATTTTTGACGGGCAGATAATTTTGTAACACACATTGAAAAAATTATCCATTTTCAAAGGCTTTTACTTAGAGGTTTCTTCCTTTACCGATCGTCAGCAGCGTGCTCGTTAGAAACGCGATTCTCAATGTCCCCAGCGTCTTTTCCGCAGACGTCGAGGTAGTTCAATGTGAAAAAATTATCATCGCGTCAGAGTGGCGACCGGAAAAAGCACAGACGTCGAAACTTGCGGGGAAAGTCGTGTCGGCGCCACGGGGGGATTTTTATACACACCGCAGATCAAAAGCTCGCCTCGCCGGCAGTAAGTTATTATAGATTTGTTTAGTAATTAATCAAAACGCCGCCCACTCGTACTTGTGATTTCATATTTCGGTCTCGGCGCTGGTTTTTTCGGCGGTCGTTAAAGTCCGCCCGACGGCCGATCCGATCGGGCGACGGGCGAGCCAGAAAAATGTACATCCCGAATGTTGTGATGAATCATGTCATAATAAATATATATTTATCTATTTTTATTCCCGGATTTTTTTGAGTACCTGATCGCGTCAATAGCCGTCGCGGCGCGCTTTTCGTGAATTCGTACGTGAAGGTGTGTGCTTGCTTGGTGCTTTTCACGGGAATATTTATTAAGTAAATGACTCTACAACAAGCACGCACTATTTACATGGCGCGTGCAGTGGGAATGAGAAGCAAGACTTTTATTTAACCGTATATTTGGGAAAAAAAATCGAAATTAAATATTTATCTGGCAGAATATTATAAAATATTAAAATCTGAATAAAAGGTTAATTTCTTCTTCAAACGCAGCAAAATTATTTTGTGGTGACATTATATTATAATTTATAGAAATAAACGAGTAGCTTGTTGGTCTTGTGGTTAGGACTCTCGCCTCGTGATCCAAAGGTCGCAAGTTCGAATCTCACTCCAGACAAGCAAGTTAGTCCTATTTTCATAGCACAAGCGTTTAGCTTAATTTGAAAATAGTAAGAATATTCATGTGACACGACTTCCGTGTTCGCGTCTCTATTTTTTTTTTAAATTATAAAACTTTTTTTGAAAAAATTTCGACATATTTCAGAGCCCATGGCCCCTTCGTCATAATAACAAATGTATTCTAACAAAATTAAATTTAAAAATCGAAGTACAGATAATCAAAATATTAAAAAGTTATATATGGAAAATGAATTTATTAAAAATATATGTCAAAACATAAATGTGTGACGTTTTGATCACGTGCACCAAAATTGACATAGGTCCAATGGGAACGGGTGCGATCACGTGGGCGGCCGCTCCAAATCGTCCAGACCGCGGAACTACTTGCCGACTTTTGTGTTTCATCCTTCTTTAAATCCAGCTCTCAACACGTACAATTTTCCTCAAAGTATTTTTTTACATGAACACGTTTTTAAAACTGTTAGAAGTATGGATGCATATACAAAAATCGAGAACATTGGTCAAGTTTTAAACTCTTATGTATTCGAAAGTATACTACGCAGATGGATGTTAACGATGTTAATGGATTAGGAATAGATGTATGATTTATTTGAATTTAGAGTTGCGTAATATATATAGCAGGCGCGTGCAGTGAGATAAAAAGCATAACTTTTATTTAAACATGTATTTGGAAAAAAAAATCGAAATTAAATATTTATGTTGCAGAAAATTATGAAATATTAAAATCTGGATAGTATGTTAATCATTGTGATTGGAATATTATGAGATATATCTCTTATTTCAGTTTATTTTCAAAATATATGCTTAGGAAAAGTCATGCTTCTTGATTTCACAGCACGCCCCTACTATATACTTTCTGGTTAATGAACATAATTGATGACGAATTTCAACCATAGATGGCGTTAGCGTAAGCTAAAGTGAAACAACATATATAAATTTGGTAGTCAATCATGGGTGGAATTGGTGAACGTTACATTGTGGTTGTGTAAAGTGATATGACTTAAGCCAGCCGTATGATGGCGGTCAGCCCTATAAAAACCCAAAAACTTATTTATTATATTAATTACATAAAAATAGCTTCATCTCTGTGAGACATCTATAATAATCTTGACTAATTATAACGCACTCGTTGTAACTGTGATTGTTCTTCCAAAATGAAATATTCACACGCGTCAAATTTGTGTTAACAGACCTCTCAAATAAGCCGAATTCATAAACGAAAAGTCCCCAATATCTCCCATCCAGAATGTCCCGAAATACCCCTTCGGATCCGTGTATCCGGAATGTTCCCGCTTACTGCGACGCCCGCGGCCGTTCGACACTCGATACAATGACCATTTGGTCATTAAGTGCTCGTTTTCCGGCCGATTGACAGGTGACTGTCTTTGCCAACTTAACACCAGGATGCGAATCCAATGCCGCGGTTCGAAAAGCGACAACTGGGCCTTTCTTATTTGCCGAACACACGAATATTCTACGCAGGATATTTCAACTGCTGCAAGTAGCAAAAGTTTTTTTTACAAAATGTTTTTAAAAATTCCTAGAATTTTTTCAACAAGTATTATTTAATTATAATATATACTTTGTTTTATTGGGGTTATCCAGAACTTTAGAAATACCGCGTTTAAAAAAATCGTAACATTTTACGGGTGGACTGCTATATATAAAACCGTTATTAGTATGATCATTTAATGAATGGAAAACATAAACTTTGTTATTTCTTATTATGTTTTATTTATATTTTAGTACTCGAGTTTCGAGAGTTTCAATCTCATTGTCACGTGAAGTATTAGCCTGTCAATGAGAGATTTTGATACTCTTGAAACTCGAGTAACATAGTGTATGTTTTTCATCCAATCAATGATCATCATGAATAATCTGTACGCCAAATTCATCAATAATATTATTATATACACGCAGGATATTATTATAATTACAAAACAGTTATTTACACGTGAAAAAAATATGTGTAAAAAACTTATTTTAGCAAAGGTTATATGATGCACGTGTCTGAGACATGGTATAGATCTTTCCATTTAAGAAAGACAATCGAATTAGTATGTGTGAGCCGTGCGTTAGATGCACATTATCTCGATGTGTTGGTGTTAACGGGTATAAACACCAACACAGCGAAACATTGTGCCTCGTACGCATGGCTTACACATACTAATTCGATTGTATTTCTTAAATGGAAAGAGATACACACATTTTTACGGCATTTTAAGTAATAACCCTAAACACTTCTTTTATTTTTTTTACTTATCTTGAAAAATGTATTATATATTTTTAGACTTAAAAGAATTAGAATTGTAAAAAATTGTTTTTAAAACTTGGATAGTAACATTGATTGTGTTATCCTGTTTTACTATCACCATTAACCCTTTTGACTACTAATAATATTAAACATTTAAATCCGTTGACACAATATTGGCAGTAAAAAAAAAGCAAAAGCTTTTTTTTAATTTTAAATATGAACGTGAGATAAGCCGAGTGCTCAATCTGATGTAAGAAGCATTTTTTCAAGCTGAAAAAAAACCAATTCATCGCCAAAAAAATTTTATATTTTGACACTTACGACTGTTGGTATTACTGTCCTTCCGGTCACCCAAAATCGTCTGTGTCTTGATTTTGAGTGACAACCCGTTGAGTAATGGCAGATGAATCACCTGCGGCTAAATTCTGGACCACAAGATGTTAAAAATAAAATGGTACATGAAAGTATGAGATGAGATCTTCATCTTATTTTTGAGACCTTTGAAACCTGCCCAGCAACACATGATATTATCCTGTAACGTGATTCAGTGAATTCTTTCATTTTAATTTTGTTAAAAAAGTGCATCTTTCTACACTTTTAAAAGTATCAATAATTCCTGGCGATATTCGAAATGTTTTATATATATGAGAAAAAGAAGGATATTTCCAATTTTATGGTATCCTGCAGATTTTTTGGAAACATCCGGTTTTTGTCTAGGACTAATGTTAATAAAGTCGAACCTCTGCGATTTAAAAACACGACGGCGTATCGGGCTGGCTAAAGATGTCAGCCAAAATATCTATGTGATCAATTTTTATGAAAAGTTTAATTGAAATCTAATGAGTATTACAGGAGTTATCGCATTTATAAGATGCATTATTCTTCTTCTTCTTCTTCTTCTTATTCTTCTTAAAAGAAGATTAAAAAACATTAAAATGGTTATTCGATTATCGGACGTTAGCGATCATTATCTTGCTAGCAGCAGCTCTAAATAGATGCACAGTGGATTTTCCTAACAATTGTCTTAAGTTTTTCAACCAGGATATCCTTCGTTTCCAGGATCTCTTCTGTTCGCAGTTTTCCTTGAACGCTGAGATGCAGGATGATATTGTGATTTTCGGGTTTTAATTGTTTTAAGGAATTATTTTTCGTTTCACATGTACATCATTACATTGTCATTTTTAACCCTGTCAGTGAGGCTCACACGCTTCAAGTCACTTCAGCATTGTTTTAATGAGTATCATGATTCCATTTCATACAAAAGTCCAGGAAATTTAAGTTAAGTTCTTGGCTGCATAATACATCTTTCATCCATAAGAATGCAGTTCTGGCTTGCTCTATACGATATTTGATGATGCATTAGTCAAATATTATTCCATCTAAATTTACCTAAATCCGTTAATTCTAATTTTATCTGAGAATTATCGGAAATGTGGTTGGTTTGATTTATAGTGCAGGACTCATAGGAAACTCTAGTTTTTCCTCAATATTCTACGGTCCATGAGCACAATATTGACTCAGTGTGCCGAGAAGACTCGCCATGACTCATCTGCAACTGACGAGATCAATCCGCAGTGCTGAACATCTGAAGGCACAATGGATGCGAGTCGGAAATCGCCGAGTGTCCGAAAATGTGACTCACGAGCGTATTATTATTTAGACGGTAATTATCGCGCGTGTTTAAAACATTTCTTTATTTATTTTACCTGCAGACAGTGTCTTTGTTTTCGTCGAGTTGCTAAGAAAATCTCAACATTTTGTAAATACATTTTATGTGGTAGGGTCGGGAGCAGTGATTTGTCGGATCTTAATTATCATTGGTCCATCTCAACATTTCTCTAAATATTTACTGTTTACGAGGTAAGTTTCTAAAACTCTACAATCACATATAAATAAAACACTTTTTTTGTTTTACTCGTTTAATTCACTTATATATGACGCGTTTTGCCTTATGAAAGCATTGTCAATCTAACAATTAAATTAAGATAAATTATAGAAGTCTCATAGAGACGTACATATTAATATGAGAAACGTATATGGAAGTATTTTTATGGGACGGCCCAGGGCTATGTATGTATATACGTTATTTATATAATTCATTTTATTTATGGTTTTTGTGTTTAATTTGTAGAACTCCATATTTATTTTTAGCGAAATTTAAAATACATTAAATTTTAATAATTATTATTAATGAAATTTTAAATGAATTAAATTTAATAAATATTATTTTTACTGAAATTTAAAATAAATTAAATTTTGCCTTGCAAGCCGAAACAGCTGTAACACCTAAAAATAGTTAACCCGCAGAACTTAATAATAATATTAATTTAATTTATTTTTAATTTCAGTAATAATAATATTTATCAAATTTAATCAATTTTAAATTTCATTAATAATAATTATAAAAATTAAATTTATTTTAAATTTCGCTAAAAATACTTCATTTTACATTATTTGATACAACTACACTTTTGCTTCGTCTCTGTGAGAAATATGTAATATATCTTCATTAAGAATTATCCCTCTGCGGATCCAATAATTGTGTTCTCAGAACATATGTATTATTTACAATTTTACTTAATAACTTTGAATTTGACGATATCAAAGCTAATCACAGACTCTCTTCTTGATCTCAAACAATCAAACGATCAATTAACTTCTCAAAATGCTGCCGTAAAGATGTTCCAACTTAACCTACGCCAAACCGTCTTTTTCTATGGACTGAAAAAGTTCTAGAATACTTTTAAAAAACATATCGAAACGCGTTACAAACTAAATGTGAGGACATTATTCACCCTGGCTGATCTAGACACTCAAATCGCTTCCGAAAGCTCCGACGCATATATACAGAAATACCAATGTCAAATAAACAAGCCCGATTCAGTAACACATAATGACTCAGTTGATATCGCCCTTACATAATAATTTATCTTCTTTATTTTAAGATTATCTATTTTTGAATATTTAAAAATTATCACATTTTTTGAAGAATATATGCAGAGGATATTAAAGTTATAAAATTTTGCTGGCCAATACACAATTCTCCGTGCATCATTAGTACTATAGCATTTCCCGGTTTGGTACTTTATTTCAAAATATATGTTAGGGGTTCGGTACCTATTGAGATCCATTGTTTATCCTTTTTACAAGCTGAAAACCCCCAAAAGATGCAATTTAGATCTGTGCAGCATTACTTAAAATACCTACATGACCCTGGACCGTAATAATGATTTTAGGGGGGCAGTACATAATAAATTATATTGTTTATTTGATTAACCTAACCTAACAAAGTCAATTCGTAACGCCTATTTTGTAAAAAAAAAACAGAGATAATTTGCGCATATATTTTTACGATAGTTGTGTTTCGCCTAAATTAAACGATGTCCCTTAAAAAAATAGCTAATAATTCTTGTTAATTATTTTATATAACATTTTTTGTGCTTGATTTTTTGAGGAACGGAACAGCCACTAATTCTGTAATAAAATAAATGGTAGGCGGATGGGTAACGAAATCCGTCTGCTTTTATCTCAACTTTATTCGAGTTGGCAACTTTCTCCAGAATCGGGCCGCGGCGGTCGGTATCGACTACAAAAAACACTGTCGATTACTCCCAAAAACTAATGCGCCGTCATAATTTACGTTCGCGGCTTCCAGCGTTCGGAATGTGTCCGAAAATATTGTCCCCGGTTTGAGTTTTATTCATTTTTGTTTATTTTAGAATCCGTGACGCTCCTCGTTGCTCTCCCCGACCGACGCAAATATCACAAAACACGAACCAAAAGACGCGCTTGAATTGGACGCGCCGTCTTCGCCATCCTTGAGTGTCCCATCAATAGTTATTTCTCGGTTATTCGCCGCGTATTCTTAAATTTAAACGTGAAATTTCGAGACACATAGAAAAATAATAATTTTGTATACTAGCCTGTCTCATTACAATTATGTGTCCTCCCCAATCTTTTTTTATCCACTCCAAAGATCTACCCATCTTGAAGACTGCCAACACATCTTCTACCAATACGAGGTCTTCAATCCAGAAAGTTTCTTGCATCATTTCTTCAGAATAATACCACCTGTCAGTTTAAACTCTTCTAATTTTATTGATTGCCTTAGATATATTGAAAATCGAGTTTCTACTACCGATAAAATGCATTTCAAGTAGAACTACGTAGGTATATCAGACTTAATTTCGTGAGATTCGTTCTACGTATGGTACGCACTTCGGTGAAACATCTACAAACTACACAGTCCCAAAGGTAGAAACTATGTACAAAAATTATCAATTATGCAACTCATCAAAGAAAACGAACATACAAAATTCGAAAAAAACACAAACCAACTTTAAAATCCCAAAATGCAATACAAAAACATGTAAACAATTTTAACAATCTTCCAATCGAAATAAAAAATATACAAAACAATTGAAAAACAAATTAAGAGAACATCACAATAAACACCATTAACCTAAACATCAAAAAATTTTCACTTCCCTACTTCATCCTTTACATGTATATAATGTGAAATAATTATATATATAATATAAAACAATTAAATTTAACAATGCAAAGTACCTTGTCCAAGCACAAGAGTAATACTCTTAAATGGAGAGGTACTATGTATAACACTAATATGTAATAAATGTTGTTGTAAAAAAAACTATTTTTTTAAGAATGTTTGCCTTTTTCTGAAACGTTTATCTATTATCGATGACCTTAGCCAATTAAATCTGAATTACGCATTTTAATTTAATTTTGAAGATATTTTTAGCCTAATAATTCAATATATTTGCACGTTTAAATAACGTGATCACTTCATTACACTTGTCTAAGAGTTTCGTCAGCGTAACAGACAATTACGAATCAATTTAATCTTCAAAAATCCTTTTCTTAATGAGAAATTATGTATCTCATTTTTCCTCGTTAAACCGTATCCAAAAAAAAAAAAAAAAATTGGAAACAGACTTCTTTGATTCCGGCGTCATAAATCACTCACGGCCGTGACACTTCGCGTATATACAGTGAATTTTCAAAATGTTTAACGACCGCCGAATTCGAAAGCCGAATACTGCGAGGGCATTTGTTTGCAACTGTCAAACATTTGAAAAGCTCGCTGCATTTCCTGATATTTTTCAAAACGTCCTCTCTTTGCCGAAGGACTCTTTTCTTTTAGTAACCAAAAATACTTATTTTGGCCATTCCACGAATTCGCTAATGCAAGTTTTTACAGCATCATTAAGCCGTGATCTGTCTTGAGACGCGAGTCTTCCCTTCATCTCGGTGACTACAATGCTTCTTGTTCTTCGAATCAGATTAAAAATTATATGTTTCTCGAAGCATTTAGATGCTTGATAAACATGACAAAATTGCACGTGACAGATTGCAAAATAATTTTGAAATATTGTGTTTGTCAAATAATGAGTTGTTCTTATCTTATCCTATATCTGAATAATTTTATTTGTTTTTCTAATACTAACTTAAATGTGGCCATTTTTTGGCACCATTCTCGACGTTATTTTAGTACAAGAATGATGCGTCGTATTTTATTCCCGGAAAATTTATCGTTCTTCGAATTGATATTGTCAAAAACATTTCTGAACGGTTGTTGATTTGTATGAAAGACCACCATTCAGAATCTAAACGTTGTGTTGAGTGACCAAATCTGAATATTCAGAATCCGCTGTTTCGTAATCCTGCGATCTTTCACATTGTTTTTTCTCTTAAAGATGATAAAAAAGATGGCGTGATGACATTTTTTGCTTGCTCTTGAGGTTATAGTGCTTCATTTAATTTGTTTTATTCAATTCTCACCGTTGCCAGGTAAGTGGTCCATAATGCAGAAGAATGGCTATCCTTAGCCATTTTTCTGAAGTTCCTGGACCTATCCTGCTACAGTCCTCTTCCACACCATCACCCCACTCTACCTTGACCTGCCTCCAGGCCATTTCTGTTGGATTTTCTACTTTAACCTGCATATTACTCTGTGTCAATAATTTTTAACAATTTTATTATGTTTGCTTGTTCGTCACTTGCACTGTACGTGCAGGACATGTGACAATTTGTTGTGATGGCATTGCATTTATACTTTAAACATATAGACGTTGCTAGAGCAGGCGGAAAACACTTGTAATTGGGATATTGGGTTGAATTTGAAGTAAGTAATTAATTGTTTTTCATATATTTATATATATTTTATTAGTGTCTCACTAAAAATATAATAAACGCTTAAGGTATTGATGCAATACACAGTTGTTTTCAGCGTTGTACATTTTTTTTAAGCTAACCTAACAAAAACCGCTGTGTATAACTTACTCATTACAAATGATAGTAACAACCTTTAGTATCCTGTCTGTCATCTGACATTTTTTAAACACAGCAAGCCCATAATAGCCTTCAGGGCCTATAGAACCTTACGATCGTTTCTTTAAGTTCTTACCATTTTCCCAATAGGTTCATTATTATATTTTTTCAAACGAACCTTAAACGAATTACATATCTGTGTATTTTGTATGCATTTTAAATCAATTCAATTTTTTATTTTGTTTTCCTTAAATGAGTACAGATATAACAGAGTGTTAGTTAAATTTGTATAAACCACTACCAGATTTTAGGTCTACCGGTTTCGATACGTACCCGTACCAACACTACAATACTATGTTCACAACACTATACACTAAAACCATAGTTTTGATAACTTTTCACCAATAATAATCACATGCGTGTTAATCTTGTCAAGGACAAGCACTAACTAGCCTACAGAACTATCAGGAATCTACGAGAGAGAGAGAGTGAGAGGGGGGGGTCTAAAGTGAGTGTTACCAAATCTTTTGTGAAAGTTAAATCGAACAAAGGGCTGTATTTAAAACGGATGTGAACATAGTAGCGTAGTGTTGGTCATGACGAAGAGACGGGTACGTCTCGAAACCGGTAGACCTAAAATCTGGTAGTGGTTTATACAAATTTAACTAACACTCTGTTATATTGTCTATCCACAAAGTTAATGCTTTAAATATTAAAAATATTAATAAGAGTAGAGATATCTCACAAAATGAATATTAAATCGGACATTACAATTACATACAAGCTTTGAATGTATCGGTCTCCCATACTCGCGTGCAGTGAGTTACTCCCACATTCAAACAAATACATACGTGACTGAAACCTCTACCGCGTATTTTTGTATTGACTTCTATTAAGTGCCGTGTCATTTGGACTATTGACTTTATGTTTTGGATCGTGTTCAAAATCCTCAGACAAAATATAGACACTCTAGTGTCGTCCTAAATTACGGCCTGTCCAGAATTATTAAATTGGCAATTTTTATTCGGTCGGAATTTGTACAATTCGGTTTTGAGTTTTAAAAGCTTTTCGGCTCAAATTAAACCTTGGGAAATGACGCAAAATCGACGATCGTTAAGATTGCTTTAGATGTGTACGAGGATTTCGGTATTTAAATGTCACATATTTATACACCGAATACCGTAATGCAATCTTAATTGATGTTCGTAATTGACACGACATTGTCGTTTGTCATAAAATAATAACTTCTCAGAATTATCAAAGCATTTAATTGATATCAATAGTCACAAGCTCAAATTTCTTCTGATCTGTGTAAATTGGCAAATAATTATTTAACTATGTATTATAGAAATATCTAAAAAATTACGTTTTTGGGGGGTTTGCACCTCTCCAAACTTTAGTCGTGGTAAAGATCTAAATATGATAATTTTATTTGTCAGTCAAAACAACATCCAACACGCAAGGGTCGCTCCACCAAAATACACGGTCTTGATATTTTTATATTATTATATTTAATTTTATTTTTAAGCTAATAAAGTCAATTTAAGAAACAAATGCATTTCTATAATAGATGAATGAACATGAATTATTACATCCCGTGAATTTTTTATGGCTGTACGACTAGTCGTACCATAAATTATAGATAGACTCTCGACGTTGGATCTTCAATTTATTACTTACTTACAAGAATATTGCATTTTACATAATACGCAAAAATAATGCTACTGTTCGGTTTTTTTGGATCACCCATACAAAATCTTAACAGTACAAATAAAGATTTTTTAAATGGAGATGCCAACACGGAATGCGTGCCGCATCAATATTCTTACTGTTAATTAGAAAATACATATGAAACGGTTTGTAAAATTTTAAATATATACACAACTTTCAAAAATTTGATAGATGCATATTCTATCATGGGTGGAAATGGTAAACGTTACATTGTGTAAAGTGATCACTTAAGCCAGCCGTGCGATAGGTCGTAAGCCTTTCATATAAAGACTTCCATACCTACTTTCCCATAAAAATATAATTTCGTCTCTATGAGACATCTGCTACAATAAATATTTTTACTATTTTCAAAATAAGGTAATGGGGCTTGAACCACCGACCACCAGATCACTAGGCGAGCATCGTGACCACTACACCGACATCAACAACAACTATCTTTGTATTGTACCTTTGGCTTGTATGATTGTGTCATCTGGGATACAATAAATTATATTTAGTTTCCAAATATAATTTTGTGACACCTACTTTAACCGTACTGAAACGTCGACTCAACAACATTTTGTATATTTAGTAGAAAACATATAATAAAATGTCAACATTAAAACGCGAGTTGAAGATGGGGAAAGATGTCATTATAAATCGGGCCGGGCTATTAACATAATGAGGTTGTAAATTCGAACTGAAACTGAGAAATGTGTAACGAAAACAAATTATTTTCAAAAAATCACATGATTTCCATCCTTGCATTTTGATTTATAGCCGCGGCTGGCGCAGAATCGAAATGAACCTAAGACTTCAATACGCACTCAGATCTGTGCCACAGAATAATAATAATTGTAAAAATAGGACGACAATATTTCCGATTAAACCGCGCGCTTCCGGTCAATTTCTCTTTAAACGCCCGCTTTTGTTCGCGGACAATGCGCGAACAGGGACATATTTGAGGCAATTAACGAACATGGCAACTAGTCAATGACTGAGCAAGCTACAAGGAAGGCCACTTACTTCTTACAAGGTACACTTTCTATCGATTGATAAAAGCATTCGTTTCTGTTTCGATTCCTTGACAAATTAACCCGTAAACATTCCATACAATCCTCTCACACTAGTGACTGCATGTTGTCTTTGTGTCGTGTTTTAATAAAGGTACTGATACACGTGCTTATTTTTGAGCACGCTCATTAGCATGCTCCAACAACTGGGTACACTTTCTCGTTATTAGCATGCTTATTTCAAGCATGCTCGTTAATGAGCACGCTCAAAGCTAACAATCAAACACACATGCTTATTACTGGCATGCTCTTGTCATAGAATAGAGACGCTCTTGTTCAAAATGGAAGCTTTTCAATCTGAAACATAAGGAAATTCAAGTGAACTAATAAATCAATACAGTTCCCGAGTTTCCATCCGCACATTTTTGATTTTAGTTTTTATAATTTTGATTGTAAGATTTGAATCATTCATGTATTTTAATAAAGTTTCGTAATATTATTTCTTGTCTTGCTATATTATTTTTACATAGCGGTGACTGTGTATTCCACAGACGTTCGTGATTCCTATAATAAGTCACGAAAAGTAATGTTTTGTCATCTCCTCAACGCGCCATATTTGTTTCATCTGTCGCGGACTGAGAAGATTGCATTGATAATCGATTAGCATGCTCATAAGCAAGCCTGTTCACACATGCTCAAAAGGTTACCCACAAATTAAATGAGCATGCTCATTACTAGTAATGTACACACATGCTACTAAATAGAAATGGCTTAGGAAGCTCAATACTGCGCATGCTCACGTGCCACTAATGAGCTTGTGTATTAGTATCTTAATTCTATTGCTCTTAGTGCAAAATCACATCACCAATATCATCACCTAAATGACAATTTAAAATAAATCAAAATGCTTCTTGCTTCTGATGCTCTATATCATTGCATTTCTACATCCTTCACACGTTAATTGATTAAATAAATTGCATACTATACGTGCTAGCATGT
This sequence comes from Agrypnia vestita, assembly GCA_016648135.1. Taxonomy (NCBI): domain Eukaryota; kingdom Metazoa; phylum Arthropoda; class Insecta; order Trichoptera; family Phryganeidae; genus Agrypnia; species Agrypnia vestita. The sequence goes on from JADDOH010003905.1 coordinate 200,113, forward strand.
GTTATACGGGTTTGTGTTTATGTGTATGTGTAGATGTGCCGGTCGCGGGAGACGGCACGGAAAGACGCGGCCATTGATAGGCCAACTGATAGGCTTGCTTCGTTATATTTTTGATATCCACTACTCTAGTTCTGCACCTAACTTAATCATTTCTAATTCTCGTATGCTTACACCAAACATGGATCTCTCCATGGATCGTTGTGTACATTTGCGCTTTTCTACACTTTTCTTTGTAAGGGCCATCGTCTCCACTCCACACGTCATCACTGGCAGTATGCACGATTCAAATGCTTTTTTTTCTAACCTAATTGTGATCTCTTTGTTATCGAAAATATGATTAAGTTTGCGGGGTTATCGAATAAACTCACTTTTAATAAATTCAAAACGTAAATCGAGTCGGAAAAAAGTGTTGCTTTGAATGAAAATACATTTATTTATTGCACTTCTCTTCTGTGACCCGCGAAACTTCACGCCTTTGACGTTTCAGACGGACCAAAGTATGGAGATGAGAGAATAAAACAAAAGTATAAAAGTGTAACGAAACAAAAGCGATCGGAAGAAGACTTTTTGAATTTGAAATTCGACAAAGCGTAGATCGCGAAGAACAATACTTGAAATATTCAATTCTACCCACAGACAAGGGGAGTCAGGCCACAGATAACCAAACAGTGTTTATTCTTTAATATCTCTGGCAAGAATGATAGGCTTAAATTATTAATGTTAATTCTTTAAAAAGTCTTTATGTATTTCTTGATAGTCGTAGTTGATAGTAAATGTTGACATGTCAAAGAAAGTTAATAAAATTTGATAAATTTACTACCTTATCTATTATTATACTGTTGACAATCTTTAACTACCTCAGTCATTCTAATTTAACTCCAACAATTTAATACGCAAATTAGTGTACAAAGCAAATTCTAACATAAATTTAACACTCTTCTGTCCTGACACACAAATCTTGCTTCATCCACATTCACACATCTTCGCATGCAAGCTCTACGATTGTTGAGGATCCTATCGGGACCATCTTCTAGTATCTGTTTAACCTGGTCATGTCAAGTCTTCCGTAGCCGCCTTTTCTTTCTGACGCCGCGCCGTCCACACTTGTGTCGTATGTCTTTCTTGTCGCCCGGCATGTCCAAACAATCTAACATACATTCTTTTGACTATGTTTCAATCAAATTTACATTATTTTCTATTTTATTTATTCCTTACTCCTTTTAATTCAAGCATAAAATGTTAAATACTGGTGCTTGGATAATACTTGGTTTGTACACCTTTCTATTGATTTCATTGATGTCTTTATTACGGTATTAATGTTAAAATCTTCAGAACAAAGAAAAAGTAAAGTATAAAATAAATAAATAAAAGTATTTTTTTGTAGACAGATATTTTCATGAATGCTAAAATAATTATTAATTAGAGCTCAAATATAAATGATCACTTTCTATAATTCTTGGGATGTTAACTCCCTTTGATTGGAGGGTGGGTTTGGAAACATCTGGTTCCCGATCTGTATTATATCAATTTATCAAGATTTGAGTTTGTAGCATTAATTCTTGATATCCCCTTGGATAAAGACACTTCGCTCATCAATTATTCCAAGGGTTTGGTCTTAAATTATGAACCATATTTTTGCCTCATTCTCGCTCTGATCACTCTTTATAAATGTTTTAACATCCAAGAACAAAGCGTTGTTTTATAATACCACGTTTTGTATTTCGTACTTATTTGTCGACAATCTGTTTAAAATCCAAAGAAATAATATTTAATCAAAGACTGTTAATCTATCCGATTGGATAATTTATATAAAATTACACGATTTATTTATTGGTTCTGTCCAAAGTTCTGCGACGGGACGTCAAAATAATTTTTAAATCGATAATTTATGCATCACTGTGAATGGACACTTTTTTGTGCGGCAAGCTTCGACCAGAATTGACATCCGCACATCTGCTGGCCATTTCAATACGATCAAAAAATTTGACAAAAGATTCAATAGAATTAATACAGATCGTAAATCGTTGTATTGTCCGGTTTTTTTATGATAATCACTCCATATTCGATTCAGACCCGATGGTCAGAGTATTTCGTAACCGGATAAACCGGAATTTATGTTTGATTGAAGATAGGGGGCAGCTTTTTACCCCTGATGTAGTCCTGATGTAATATTTGATCTAATAGTTTATCACGCCGTCTTTGTTTGTTGTATTTTTTAAATTTGACCAAGTCCGCGATTGATTTCTGCGAAATGTTTCGATACTTGTGTTGCTTCTAATCGCTTCCGATAGAGGCACCAGGAAGAGGCCCGTTCGATCTCTGAAAGGTCACGATTTTAATGTATTATCATTTTTTAATATTGGTTTCTTATTCCACTTTGCAAGGGGTTATCGCTGGTGTTGACACACTTCAAATCTATATATTTGGCTCACGCTCAAAAATGATCGTTAAATTGTATTACTACAAGTGACATGATAGAAAATAAATATTCACAGAATGTAATAATTAGCTTTTTTGTTCCGATAATTATTAAATTCAAATAAAAATCTCATTTGTTTGATACGCAATGAATTTTGATCAAACTGAAATATTCACCTTATCGTTATTACATATGCAAGAATATGATTAATATTACATTTTGCGTCATTACTAAGATAATTAATTAGGTACTTTAGTTACGCGCTTTTAGTGGGTAAACATTATATTGATTATGTTTGATTTTTTGTATTTTTGATCGGTGGCGCAGTGGACAAATTCATAAACTTCATAAAATTATATCTTTGTTTTTAATTTTAAAAAATATGTACAACCCTTAAAAGAGACTGTGTGAAGATATGTGAGAGGCTAGGAGGTTTATCATAATAAAATAAGATGTAAGTAATAAATGAACTGTTAAGTGTCGCAAGCACGAATGACACCACACTTCTTTTTAATTAACTCAATAGTTCCATTGCATTTTAAGGTAGTATTTGTAAGACTGATTACCCTTTATTTAATTACCAAAATAAATCATTAAAATTATCGTTCAAATAATAAAAATACGATATAAAAGAAAGAATAACAAACCGAACTCTAAAATAGAAAGACAAAAGACGATCGTTTGGAGGCTTTCAAATACTGATTTACTAAAATAAAAAAGGATTTTAAAGAATTGTTTTGTTTTAAAGAGAAGTCTATGGGACACTTTGCACAGTTGTTGGTGAGTAATCCAAAAGTTTTGACTCAATTTGAAGCGTTGATATCCATCAAAAACATATTAACCGACAATTTTGATAACGATAAATGATTTATAATTTTAATTTAATATTTAATTAAAACTAATAATTATGTTCAATCACAAAGTTAACGCTATAAACATTAAAAATACCACTTTTTTTAAATAGTAAATGTGAACACGGAATACGAGTCGCATCAATAATCTTAATATTTTTTCAATTTGTTGAGCAACTTTGTAGATTGACATTTAAAAAAAAAGATTTTATTATTTGTTTGTGTCTACTTATATTTATCAATTACACCTGCATGTAATTAATAAATATATAAGTGGATATAAAGAAATAATATTTTTTTTGTATTCTTACTGACTCGAACCACCGACCACCAGATCACTAGACGAGCTAGTCACTAGTCATTACCACTACACCAAAAAGCTATAATATAAAATATACCCTCTTTCACACTTACAATAAATATTTTTTTATTATTTCCGACCATGTTAAGTATATTTACAAACGTAAAATACTTAACTATGAATAAATATCTAAATAAAGATACGAAAATAATTTTCTAGTACTAGCAAATATTTTCCAAAAATAAAAAAAAAGGAAACGAGATAGGAGGGGGGAGTAGAATCCGGTAATTTGTTCCGCACCACTGACCACCATACAAGAATATTGAAGAGATACATATTTATATTTTCTCACTTATTTCGGTATAATTAAATTAATTCAGCCCACATGGTAAATAGAGTAATCAGACCGATTCACATTACCGCCGCCAAATTCCCAATTATTATAATATTTGATTGCGTAAAAATAAAATATCGAATATCGCCCGCGGCTCTGATAATGAAATCGGCATTGGGTGTGCGTAAAGCGCTCGGTTAATACGTACCACCACCACGGACATTCGAATGTATTATAATATATTATAATTAGTTTTCTGGAATACTGCGCAACGTATTAAAAAATGCAAACAAAGCAATATAGTGTACCAGTGTGTGAGTTTTAATTATCTATTCATTCATTTCTGGTAAGATTGTTTAATTATATTTACACCCCTCGAAATCGAGCCATAACTTATTACCTCTCAGTATATTTTTAAAATCGAAATTTGCATGTTCGTATATATTATTAAGTAGGTTATTATTCAGGCTCTAAGATATCAAGTTTAGTGCTTAAAAGCCATGCTTAATAATTAGTCAATGATTACTTATATTTTTCGAAATACGCCGTGAACTAATGTTTTAAAGTACACGAAATAAGTACTGATACGATTTATTTCAATTTATTTATTTTTAATATAAGATTTACATTACAAATATATGTGTAATTCGTAAATATTATTAACAAGTGAGAAAATATACAAACAACAAAATATAAAACGTATATAAATTCATTCATATCAAAGGTGCAGGAGAATCCTGCTTCGGAAAACCCTCTCAGAGACATGGAACAGATCAATGTCCAGAGTGATATTGTTCAGCATAGCAGTAGCTCTTCCAACAGGGATAACCATCCTGTGTATTGGAATGTGAAACAATCTTTGCTGACGCTGCCTTAGGTAATTATCGGGAACATACAAACCAATGCTCCGCATAATTTCAGGATTATCGATCATACCGCGCAACAATGGATAAAAATGCGTAATCAGATACACATTCCTTCTAGTCTCTAGACTATTGTAGCCAAGCATACCCTGGAGGAACTCGGTTGAGTAAAGCCAAGGATAATGGCCGTACTCTCTCATGTAGAGTTATCTTAGAAACTTTCTTTGTGTTGTTGAGAGATAGACTACAATTGTAACAATACAATCAAACAACATCAATTATCCTCATTACAACCCCTATTGGATCTTAGCGGTATCAAGAATTTTCTTCCATTGATCCCTGTTATACAGTGAGCCATTTTTCCTCTATCCTGGATCTCTATTTTTGATATTCCCGTCGTTCTGCACCATGCTGGTCGTACATTCAGCAATAATGACGTCTCTCTGTTGCATATGTTCATAATTTCATAAATTGTAATTAATTCACGTTTGTTAACTTTTTCATACTATTGAATGTATATTGCTTCTTCTTAATATTTTTTTTATTCTATACCTATGTGCTCTGTAATTATACTTTTTTCATCTCTGTTATTTTATACTTACTTTTGTCATTATTATGTTATTTTATATTAACTCTGTATTTTCCATCTTTTATCTTTATTTTCTTATACTTACTTTCTTATTTTATATTATAAGGTAATTAATGCAACATAAAATTTTATAAAAAAATAGGTTTTGTAACCGTTGAAATAAATAAATAAATATTGCATAAAAAGAAAAACTTTCTGTCAACCAATAATTTTATTTTACTGAATAGAACATTGGCCTTGAAACGTATTGATAATTGAACAAATAATTGGTTCATAAAAATTGTTTTCTTGTTAATTACGTAAATAACGTTACAACAAACTCATTTCGCGGGTATTGAAGAAGAAAAAATATTGATACGATGACCTTTATCGATGTTTAAAATTATAATAAAATTACCGCTCCGCGCAACATACACTCGTCTGACTCACTTGTTGGCTGATTTTGATTCACAATGTTCGCGGGCTACACCGGTGCAGCTGTTGCTGGCAATGCGGCCATCCCCGCGCTGGTTCGGGCCCGCTCGTCACGGCCGAACGCCTCCGAGCGACGGTCGTCTCGGTTCGCTTCCCGAGTATCATCATCATCATCATCATAATCATCATTCAGCCATGTTCGTCCGCCATTTTCCTTCGGATGTTCGAGTCGTGATTTTTTTTCACCTGTTGCGTCTCGCCCGCCAGCTCGTGTCTGTCGTCGAGGTGTTCCATTTCCACGCATTGTTCCATTTCCACGTATTGTTCCGTTTTATCGTGCTTTTACTTTTCATTGTATATCAACAGTAATCGAAAAAATAATTCTATAAACGTCCATTCTAAATAGAATACTTTAAAATTGTAAATATATTTTTTTCCTGTCGTTTTTTGACCGGCTTTCACCTATTTCTGTTAATAATTTTGTTGGCTTATTTGCTTCTACATTTATTTGTAGACTTTTTTTTATTTGTCATTTCAAATTGTTTATTTGATTACATTAGTTCCATTTCACCTCTTTTTTCTCTGCTTTTCTTTCATTTTCCATTCACCTACTTCATTCTTTATTTTTTTAAATGTATTCCTGTATGGGTACATTTTACTATATATAATCGCCAATCTGACTACATGGAGTACGTCTTTCTTATAACGCTTTTAAATTTTACAAATTTTTCATGTTCAATTTATTAAATAGATTAATTCCACAGTGAAAGGTAATGTACAGTAACGATATTATTTGAAAATATGAACGTGTTAATATCTTGGCACATGTGGGCTACGAATATTATTTTCCTTATAATTTGTTTATAATTCTACGTGCAACAATGAGAGCTAATCATTAATAATAAATATATAATCTACCTCGCCATTGTTTATTTTCATTCAACACTAAAGCAAATTTTCTATAAGATCTGTTATTATTAGCAACTGACCTTCTCCATTGGACATGTGTGTCTGTGATTACTTTTTTATTTCGCCACCAGGGTCCGCTTCTTGTACACAATAAATACAATGTACAATTTAGAAAATTGTAGTTTTGGTTGTGATAATACATGTTATTAAGTGTCCTTCACCTAGTTGAGAAATCCGACAGATCTCACCTGTCTCAGATCCGTCACAAATCTGGCTAAAATGACGCGTCGTCCATCATTCTTGAACGCGTACTCTTCTAACACGGCACTCTTATTGATCCTCAAGTCGCGCTGTTGATAATTATACCTTTGCTCTACCTTGTAATTAAAATCGGTGTAAAAAATCCTTGAAGTTGAGTTATAGATCGATCGCGTGACTCTGGTCCGAGCACATACCCCCTTGTCTCACTAAGTTATTTCCTGTGCGATTATTCCAACGATTCCGAGATTTCATCTTTTAACTCGAGTATTTTCTGTTTTTTTGCCAATTGTCTCGAATGAATACTTTTACATAACATGTTAAGAATTTTTCATTTGTACTCTTCGGATAGTTACTGATTTGCATACTTCATCATAACATGGCTGCTACGATCCATTCTCAAATGGGAATTTTCGTCTTCTGTCTTTCCAGCATTAAGGCTTTTAAGCTAAGAGGTTATTCTTCTACCAGGACCTCGTCTTCCTTCGATGTTTCCTTGTATAATAAAGTGTATTATCACATCCATCTCAGGATGTATTATGACATCGTCTTCTTCCCTGCACTGTTCCAACCCATTACCTTGGTAGGCTGTTGGGGTCGTTTCTTCTCGTTCTCAGGTTGTATCTTCAAACCCAAAACGACTGGCTTTCTTCAGCTTCATTTTGCTTGCCCCTGGAGTCCAGCAAGCTGATCATGACACAATTTCAGTCTCTGGATCACCGATGCATCTTTGCGTAAGTTTTTCCATGAAGCTTTGGTTAATTTGACTGTGTTCTTTTTATCCACCGAGTCATCAGACGTGGAACAAGAGTCTTTGGACACATCCGAAGAATATTATGGTATGAATCTCTTAATGGTATGAATCTCTTTTCATTACTGTAATGTCATTTCTTAGTCTATCAATCCAGATTATTTTTAGCGTGTATTTGTATACTTCAAGCTTCTGCGACACTGCTTCAGTAATGTTCCAATTTTTCGCACCGTACAGCAGGACTTACCGTTATTTAACACCAAGGTTTATTGAGTATTTCTAACATTGTCGATCTATCTTCTTCGAGTTCTTCCCTAATCCTTTGGGGTCGCAATACAACGCCTTTATTACGTACCAACCTTAGATAAGGGCTGTCTGTGCACAACATCTAGTTGATCTAATAGGATTTAAAACAAATGTCTACTTAATCGGATTTCACTGATTGTGATTGATCACGGTGTACGAATGGCCAAAATCATCATCATAAAAGCAGCTTCCTCACGTGGAAGATATGGATCGGAACTGGTCCCGCAAGTGGGGGTTAAAATTTGAAAAAAGAAAGCCGCAGGTATAATCGCATTGTGACGATTACGGCTGGCGATGGCGTCGATGTCGCTCGCGCACTCGGCGCCGCCGACCCGGGCGCGCAACAGGTGATGTGTGCTTCCGGCTCCCCGACTCCCACTGAGACCACTCTACGATTTATGATGCATTTTTATGACCTGTCTACCGACCCATCAAGAAAATGTACAAAGCAGTGGATTTGTGAAACGTTAACCTTTTTTATGACACTTTTTCTAAATGCATTATCAAAGTTATTATTTTTATTTTTAATACCAATTTAAATAAAATTACTATAAGTTTATAAAAAAAACTTTTTTTTGTGCATAATAATTTGTCGTGAAATTTATGAGGTTTTACCTTTTATGAAAATTATTCTGTCACTAAATACATCAAAATGGTCGCCCAGATCGTCTAATTGTTGCACACTACACGTTATGATGTGCTATTCATTACATTTATTCTGCATTTCGAAATATAGAGTAAGAATGCAAAAAATTAATTGGCACAAATAGGTAATAATTCTCTAGCAAGTTCGGAGAGTCACTCAAGTTTCTTACGATTTTGACGATTGATTTAAATAAATATTCTTTTTTTAATTCAATTCTAAAAATTTAATTTAATTCTAATATAATTCATTTACTCAAATTGACCTAAACAAAACGGCGGTAAAAATTTCTTGGTCATTAAACCAAACAGCCTCTTATTTTAAAGAAATTAATCATCTTCTTTTACTGCCTCAAAGGACATGATAGTCCTTGCCAGCAGTGTCTACAGGATGCCGTTCATCTCTACATTTTTCCATTCTTTTGTCTTAGCAATAACTGCCAATCATTGATCTTACCTTGCTTGCTTGTGCGAGGGCAGTGCGCTTCCTACGGGACTCTTTTATTCCCAGCTTCTCGCTTTCAGGATCATGCCATTCTCAAACTCTTTAATCCCCTCCATTCTCCAGGTAGATTGTAAATTATCACTTATGAGTAATGAAAGTTTCTCAAGACTTTATTTTCAAATACCAGCAAACTGCTTTCCTCTAGAATATTTATAAAGGTAGTGTTTAATTTTCGTTATAAATTGCTTGATTGAAGAGTTCCTGGAAAACTTATTACGGAAAATAGAAAATAGAAAATGACAAATGCTTCGCAAAATGGGACAATCACACTATGTACACACTACCGCATTTAATTATATTAGTATTGGTTATCAAGTCATCAGCATACGGATTCAACGACGTATTCAAAGAAACAAATAATATAATTCACCTGATAAAAATCTTGGAAATGAAGAGTTGTCTAAACACAATAAAATTGTGCAAATAATTTGAAAATATCTGAATTTAAAATGTCTATAAATAGCGATGATGGTACCTTATTTGTTTCCACTCATCAGATACTCACTAAGCCTATAAATTCTACAAGATGTAAGAAGAAAATGAGTTGGGTGTTCACGGTATTCTAGGATAACAAGAAATGAACCAGGAAATCCCAAAACAACACTCTTGAAGAAAGATTATATATGTACATATATGTTAGATATAACAAAATTTATAGATGCCATAGCTCTCACAGTTTTTAATAGATTTGTATCATTTTTTTTTAACTGAGCTTATTTAAATTTCTGCAAAGTTTATTGGCTAGTCTGATACCCTATCTCGAAACAAAACCCTTAAAATTGGTATGTAGGCACAAGGCACTTTTAAACGGGAATATTTCTCTACTTTAATTCTCGCATGAGATTATTTTTTATATTTCACGGATAAAATTGTCCCTTTAACACACAGCCTGAAATTTAGATAGAAATTGGAGGATTTTTTACAAGGAAACATCTGTTTTTTTATTATTTGCATATTGGCACTTATAAAAATACATATTAAACTATTGTTTTATCGAAAAAAAATTGTTAAAAAACACATGACCGCGTCACGTCCAATCCCGCGGAGCTCCTCCGTCGTGACTTATAAATTAAATATCTATCATCTAGACATCGGCTCCTATTAGTTGCGACGTCACAGGCGGCACAGGCCACAGTCATTTATTAACGGATTTAAATTTTTTTCATTATAAATTATTTATTTTTTTTACCTTAAATAAATAATATTTCTGTTTTTTTTTACAAGTTCGGCGAGTCCACTGGGCCGTGCGGACCGCCTCTTACAGGATGCGAGCAACCGTCCGCGACCATCGCCGCACTCGCTCGACCGTCGGGAAATACTAATGACCGATTCATTAGGACCACATGCGCCCACCTCGATTCCGCGCCCGCCCGGGGCAGGCAGAGAGCGCGGCCGGCGATGACGTATCGCGTGACGGCCGCGTCGTGCGAATCCATCCAGGCGGGCAGTCGACTTCTTCGAGCCCTCGGACGTTTCACCACAGGGGAAGGACGTCGGTTCCCGGCGCGTTCTAAATAGGAGAGAGGCGGTACGGCGAAAGAGGCCGACTTTAGCGCCGTCGGCGCGGCGTCGCGCGCCTTTCCCGTCACCCCCGCGTGACGTAGTTACAGAATCTTCGTCAAAATACAGAACGTCCATCGCTGACTACAACAGACAACGAGCGCAGACCCAAAAAATACTTAATTCTCTGCGTAACAATGTCCGTCACTAACGTCGCTAGATGACACTAATAATGATGTCATAAAAAAAATGCGTAATGTAATTTAGTCCGTCACTAACGCTTCCACGACGCTACTAAACGACGCCATTCTCGCTTCTTATTTAATAATTATATATTTTAATATATATTATGTGTATCTGAATCTCTTTAAATATATAACCGACTTAGGGCCGGTTGTTTCAAGTTCGATTAAAGTAAGCGTTCGTTTAAAGCATAGATTTTTGCGTTTACGATCTTCTTTAAACGAACGCTTACATTAATCCAACTTGAAACAACCGGCCCTTATGTGATTTTTTTAATTTTATATTTATATATTATGCCCATAAGGGCGTTAAATAAATAAATAATATTACGTCATTTTTGACGGGCTTATCTCATTATACAGTGTCAATCTCATCGGTCCAATAATAATACGCCCCAAAATTTTCCTTTTAAATACTAATAATAATAAATGTTTATTCCAGTATAAAAAAAAGTTCAGTGAATCACTCATTGAATGCGGTCTACAATTAGAGTCGCTTGCACGAGTTGATGCATTTTTATTTTAAAACGCAGATTCCGAATTTGACCAAATAATTTAAACCGATTTCGTTAATGACAGTGACGTCACTCGTTGCTCGTGATTGGCTGCGCGCAGCAATGTGTACGGGCTGAGACAACGTAAATAATAAGACTAACGCTCCCCCACGGGAATCATTCCAATAGATTGGTTCAAAACGGTTGTACTACTGCCGTGCTCCCGGGTCCTGGGGAGGCTGGCGCAAGGAAGATGAGGCTCAATTATCTGCAGGTTCTAAACACAAATCTTGCAAGAAGTTTACAGAAGTGGCATTTCTTAAAAAAAAAAAAATTATAATTTTCTGGCATGTTATCCAGTGAAAGGGTGTTATTGCCAAACTAGTCAAACAACGTGTATATTACAATTCATACAATTGCTTACTTACCTAGCTTCTGACACGATTTTTTATATGTGTATGCTTTTTTAAATACATATGAATATATTTAAATATTAAAATACCTTGTGGTTCTTCATTACCTAACCTAACCTAATTTAACCTAACCTAACCTAAACTAACCTTAGACACGATGTTGTAATTTTTTGTGTATATCTTTAAATATTCCTAATACTTTAAATGTTCTAATAATGGTTTGTGTGTTTTCGGGTATTATGCCGTGTTTACGATCAGTCTGGCTGACTATTCAGATCCCTTTGCAGTTGGGTTGATCTGATGAACCGTGCCATGGGATCCGAAACTTCGGCCAGAAGGGTTATAGAAACATGGCAAAATATCCCATAAAACACATATCAGAAGAATTTGAATGGCCGTGAAAACTTAAGAACATTAATTATCATGTGAAATGTTTTAAGAATCAGGATTTTTTATAATTTTTCAATCATTTATTGGAAAATCATTGTGTTGTCTATTTTACATATCTGGCTTATGTTGGATAATTTGAAATAAATAAGGCATATTCTTCAAATATTTTTATTCATTTCTAGTATCTACCGTCATTTTCCGATATGTTTTTTATCTGACTATGTTTTTTACTGTCAGAACTATTTTTTAAAATTAAAATTAAAATTGTACATCGGAAACAAAGGTTAACTATTGTATGATTTTGATTACTTTTTATCAACCTGAGGGAGGAAATGATCAAACTAAAACAATAACTCAACTGTATTTACAATGTGTACAGATATTTAAATGGTTTCATAATGCTGAATTACGAAACATATTTTATGTATGGTACATAAAATTTTTAATATTGTCAAATGACATGTCAATTATTTCGTGGTGCAACATGATTATTTTAATTTCCACATATTTTATAACTGGTTATTTCTCTAATGGGTGACCGGCTCGTTTAAGGTATGTTGGAGTCCACTTGCACTAATTACAAAGTATCTTGTTAATAATTGAATATTGTAATTCTTGAATATAATCGCGCAACACGTATGGAGAAGCACCGAATGTTGAATCAATTTGTAGACAAGCTCTGCTTAATGGTACTGTCTCGAAATGGGAACGATATAAATGCATTCTATTTCCAGCGATCTTCAAACTGTCATCTATTTTGATCAATTATTACTGAAACATCCAGATTACAAAGATTTATTCTTAAGAGATTTTCCCTTGCTGTTCTATCCATTGATGTTTGTGATTCATAAATGTTTTCCCTGGTCACATTCTTCTTCTTATTCTTTCTATATTGCTCTTCAGTTCGCCATTGCTAATCAAAGACTTTCATTATTAAATACAATTATTAGCTTTTTAAAAATTGAAATAATATGTCTAATTTAAAAAAGATTATGTATAAGTCTAAAATTCATTTTAAGGTTGAATGATTAACGTGGTGTCATTGATTTGTATTTCGGTAAGAAAATAAGTGTTTGATAAATGTTTACAAATATGAGTCATATTGAGTTTTTTTGTTCACAATGTAAAAAATCGGTTTCAGGCAGTATATTCGACAAACTGAAGATCGTACATATTCAAGCTTTTTCATCGGTAATAATTGGTACTAAGTGCATACACATATACACACACATACTATCACTCGCTACCACCCCTCCCGCCGCCCTTGCGAGAGAAGCCTCCAGTGTGTCGTACAATAATTCCTCCAGGACAATTACAAAGATAGACAGCTGTCCCCCCTGCCTCCCCGATGAGGCGCCCCTGCACGTGGTTTCTTCTGGCGTCACCCCCAAACTGTATTAAGAACGCAGAGGCGTAGCTATTTTTTAAAATTAATTAAAATATTATTACTATTATTATTACTATATTACTAATTATTTCGTGTTTTCTCATATATGTTCTAGTTGCAAAATAAATTATATATTTTGAAGTCTTCTTGTGTCAAAGTGAGATCATCATCATCACTCTTGGCTCTACAACCCCTGGTGGATCTTGACCTCCACAAAAGTCTTCCTCCACTCATCTCGGTTTAGTGCCAGCTCTCTCCAGTTCAGAAGCTCCAAGGCAGATATGTCTTTGAGGACATTGTCGCTCTACCCTTTTTAAAAAGCGATTCAACACGCCATACTTTACGTGATTCTTATCATTTTTCGACATTGCAGAGACACATTTTAATAGATAACCATATACGATGGTACCCCGTGTACGATTGTCAGTTAAGCTGTTAAGATTCTAATTTTTTTTATGTGAATGTGATGTGAACACGGAATACGTGTTTTATATGCAAAATAAGACTAACTTGGTGGTGTCCTAGAATGGGGCTCAAACCATCGACCACTAGGAGAGAATCACAACCACAACACCGACAAAGTACTCTTATGTGAATATAGGTACTATGTAAAATACCATGTTTGTTATGTACGTAGAAGAATCGTGACTCTTTTATGGCAATATGTTTTTATATTATATAACACATAACCAAATACATATTATGTTCTTAAAAATATGAACATATTCAAAAAAACATGTTTTCATTGATGCAAAAAAGAATGTTCATGACGTCACACGTTTCATTCTCAATTCAAATAAAAATTGGAGTGGCGTTTTCACCGCTTGAATTTACTCAAACAAATAAAACTAATGTTTAAATATCGAACGTTTTCCCGCCACCCAGCGCGATCGGGGGAGACGCGCGCAAACTAGAGCAAGCGGTGCAAGACGGAAAAACCTATTCCTTTCGTTTCATCTCTAATTGATAATTTAGCCACGATCTTTAATCCCGAAATACGCTCGTAAAATAATACAATTAATTCTCCGAGGGCCCTTTCCGAATCGGGTTCCCTTCCCCATCCCTCCCCGTTTTCTGACATATTTGGAAAGAAAGATGGGGTCTTATTCCTGTTTATCTTTGAATTTTACTTATTGCTTATTCCTTCGGCTGTGTGCGAGAATGAATTTGAAATTATTGCCTCTGCGTTACTGTTTGTGACGTTTGAATTAAACGAAAACAATGCTCCATTTATCGAAATTGTTTCTTCATATTTACAATTGTTTGCGATTTGGTATTTTTGTGAAGCGCTTCTTTTGAGCGAGTGATTACATACCGCCGATGAAGTACAAACAAAAGAATTAAAATTCTAATAAATGCAGTGAAAAAATTAACAGACATAAAATTAACAGAAAAAACTCACAGGTACAATATAACCGTAGCAAATTAAATAAAACTCTTGTTAGATATTCCAAACTTTCATTAAACTCAAAAGACACAATCTTTAGCTAGAACACTCATTAACTGATTCGATCGCTTGAATATTCCACTCGTCTCAGGTATATTTTATCGCTCGTCCAAAACAAATTGACACGTCTGAGCTATCGCGTTAGGATATATAAGGTCCTCGGTATCTCTAAACTTCTTATATTCACGTATTCAACCGGTTTCCAGATCTTTCTAAAAATGTCATATTGTTCAGAAAATCTTCGATTTTAGAATCTCGTTTTTCAATTTCGTTAATTTCCGTTACCCTAGATAAATACTCCTAAAATGACGTCAAATATATAGGTAGGTATATACGCAATTTAATAACTATTTCAGGTGACTTGTCATTTTCAATTTCCAAAAACATTCGAAATTGAATGTCTCCATCTACTCCTATCTTCAGTTAGGTACTAAGACGTTATCTATCTTCAAAGATGATTAATATTTTTTCGGCCATCCTCATCATTTTCCCTTGCCTTTAATCACTTGACTCCAGCGTGAATCAAAACCTTTCCGTTCCATTTCAACCATAGAAAAAATTGATTCGCGTAACTCACAGACACAGAGAATTACGTGTTCATAGATATCTACATACCTCAAAACCAGACACTATAATGATATAATATTTCTCAAAGTAATTTTATTTTTTAGATTTCATACCGTATGTGTGGATACATTAAATCATATCCTTTAAATCATGCAAAATCAATGATTTCACGAACATTGCTTGAGACAGCAGCATCTTAGCTGATATACTAATTTGAAGGCTGTTTTCGTGTTCCCGTCTGTAGATTGCAAGATCTCCCATTCAATAAGGCGATACTGCCTTTGTCATAAATTGGGGAGGTCCTCCCCCGATCTGGCGAACGATTTTATCCCGTATTAAAATCGGGAAGCATTCTGCGGGGAGAGGCGGGCGGATATTCGACCATAAAATTAATTGAATACGTCTTACTTCCTTTAAAATTAAACCGACTGGCATGGCCGCCCCCGCGAGGTTCGCAAGCGGGTTTATATTATAATACAGAAGATATTTCGTCCTTTCTGCGTAGATTATTTTACGATACAATGAGTATTGAGCGTGCAATAAATTAAATTAAATCAAAGCCGGATGGAAATGTTCAGATTTGTGTGTTTTTGTGTCCCCCTCTACCCCAGTTCGTACAGATAATGTTTCTTTGACGTGTTGCTTAATTGGAATTTCAGATTATTGCCCGGAGTTTGGCTAACGAAACGGATAAAATTTTGCTTCATGGGCATTTTTCTTGTTTTGCCAAATGTTTTCTACCATCTGGTGCAGTTACCATATTTGCGAAGTTGAGCAAGTCTCCAAGATTGACCATGAAAATATAATTCATTTTAAAACTAGGCAATTAATATTATTATCTTCTTCTTCTTTTCTTCTTTTGGTGCCCTATCCGTTCAACGGACGTTGGCTATGATGTTGACTATTAGAACTTTGTTAACTGCGGCCCGGAACAGTTAACAAAGTTCAACAGTAGACTGGCTAAACCACTGTCTCAGGTTTTTCAGCCATAATGTTCTCCTTCTTCCAGGGCCCCGACTTCTGGCAATCTTTCCATGCATTATGAGATGCAAGATCTCGTACTTCTCTGGATGTCTCATTACATGTCCAAGATATAAAGTTTTCGGATTTTTATTGTTTTAATAACTTATTTAAATAAAAATAGTCTTTAAGCGCCTGGCACCATCTAGCAGATTTTATACAAAGTTATTTTAAAATTATAGCAATTTGGCTTCCAACAGACAAAATAGAGAAAATCTATATATAGATAAATTTTTTTAAAGATAATTTTTAAAGCAAATTTGCTAACGTCAATTTAATCAAAAATATTTTTTGTTTCAGGTAATTTCCCCACATTCCAGTTCATCAAATACACCCATAGATGTCGACAAAGTAAGAGATGTCTACAACAAAACGGTATGTCAATTACAGAAATCTAATCACTAACCTAACCTAACTTACTCTAACCTAACAATGTAACTTTTTATTCGAAGTATATATGCAACTAACTACTGCCATAAGCACACACTATACGTCATATCGAATCTTAATTCAGAGCCACTAGGTGTGACGTACACAAAACAATTTAAATTACATTGTTCAATTTTCAAATTTTAGACATTAGAAATTAAGTTTTTTGTTTACTATTTGAAAGCTTCAGAACAAAATGATTACACACCCACATAATTCTTATACATATACATACATGCATTCTAATGACATTATATCGTTATCTTTCCTAACTTCTCGTCACGTGACGCACAGAAAAGCCAAGGATTTATATCCATAAGATTGTTAAGTTTTCTTCTCAATTTAGTAGGTTGAAGCTTTGAAATGTAAGGTTTAGGTGTCATAAGTCATTACCATGCTTATATTAGCCCCACCTGTTTGTCTGTTTGTCTGGAAGGAATTTTAAATCGATAACTCACCCGCTTCCCAATGTCCAATCGAGTTGAAATTTTTCACAGTAATGAATCAATTGATCCATTATAATTAATTAATAAAAAATTTACATGGGAAATTAGTAAATAAGCTCATCAAAATATAGCGCCAGTTTCCTACCGAAGTGATTTTGTACGCTGGGTAATATTAAGACTAAAAACTAAGAAGTAGAAAATTATATTACATGAAAATATATTTTAAAAGCCTATGGGCGCTTTCCCTCCATCAACAACAAAATTCTGTTGAATATCGTAAGTTACCAACTTTTATTTGGAGATTGAGTCAAAAAACTATTGGTCGAAAATTTTGAATATAAGCGTGGTTTTTACAAAAATACTGCCTTAGTCCGAAATTCGAACTACTCTTTGATCTGATGATGTCTTTCATCATTCCATTTTTCTATGCACGTCTATTATTATTCGCTGCCGTGTATTAGTGAGCAGTGCGTCATGACTTCATTTAGGACGGCCTGTAAGACTTCTGATTGCCTTCGAGTATCGCTGGAAGATTGCCTATACGGGCTGGCATTTCATTGCCCCGAACCTACTTATAGCAGCCGTCCAACTTTCCTATTGAACAAACTACATTACGTGACATTTTAGATGCGCGCCACGTCTTCTGTCCGTTGAATCAGACCAAATCAAGTATGAGCGATTCCGTATCTTATTTAATTTACTTCTCTGATTTACGGCACCGGGCAGAGTGACGCCGAGATACGCCGAGTGCAAACAGTGTATAAAGTGATATCAATTATGAAAAGAATTATTTTAATTGCTTTGTCACAAATTCCTCCGCGAGCTGCGGCGCCATACACTCATCCTTCGATGGGTAATAATTAGTAATTATAAAACAATTTTATCACAGTCGGAATTAATTCGACTTACGAGGCTTCTCTCGGTAGTTAAACTCACGCATGTGTCATCGCGAGACTGGAATGTCGGCTCTAAAACGGCCTAACTCTAACCTAACCTAACCTAACCTAACCTAACTCAAATTTTAATTTTAGTTCAGAATGTTTTGAGTGTGTTCAAATTTATAGAGAAGGGGGACCCACCACACACCCAGGGCTGTTCTATGAGCAATAGCTCCCATGTCGGCCTTACACTTTCGCCACCCATGTCCATCATTTTTTTAATGCTAAAGTTGCCGTGCTCACCGTCCCGCTGACATTCATGGGAAACCTCTTCTCCGTCTCCGAGACGCAGACACAAATAACAATTGGAACGTACTTATTATCCAATAACACAATACTGGTTTTTATACCCAGGGGAACAACGTTAATCAGGATATATTATGGATGTCTCATAGAGGCGATGCTACTTTTATATAAGCCAGCCTTAAGATAGGTGGTAAGCCCCATAAACACCCAAAAAATATACTTTTACACCTACCTTCCAATGAGACTAATTTGAACCAAAAACTCCCGTTGTAAGAAGCCAGTGTCTCGTAGTCCGATGAACGTGATAGTTTGATTTTGTCTTTTCATCGAGCAGTCTTGATTTTGAGCAATATAGTTTAGGCTTCAAGTATCACAATATTTCCGTATGTGGTATTTTCTCAAACACACATTAATCTTCCTGGTTTCAGACTAACAGCTAATTAACAATAGCAGAGAACACGCCAAAGTCTCGGCATGATCAGGAAAACTTGATGTTAAAAGATGATCATACCTTAACATTCAACGAGCGTGCACGAGAAGATTGGTAAAACATTACCAGGAAACTGTGTATTTGAGAGATGCTGAGAATTTGTCGTTTATGATTTTAATTTTTAACCACTGTGTAAAACTGAAACTGTGATCTTATTTTTTTTGATCCAGGTGATGGCTATTTCATCCGGTTATCATATTAAAAATTTAAAAAATATATTTCTAGTCTTTTATTGTCTTTTCATCAAGCAAACGAGTACAATACATCCGGGAAATGGCCCAAGAAAGGAAATGACAGTGAAATGATAAACTTTTTACGATAACTCTGAAATATGAGATGTAAAACGAGTAGAACACAGTGGATAAGATGCTCTAGAATAGTATTGCTGGCGATGAATGATACGCATACCGTAGACAACCCACAAAATTATCCTGTGCGTCCTATAAAAATGCCTTCCTCATCAGTGCTTTAGCATTTTGGTCGTCGCTCGCGTCACAAATACCAATCTACTCGAAAAGAATGGTGACTCGAAGCAGATTGAAAGGATTCGACTTTCCAAGAATGCAAGAAAACAAAAACCGTGATGAATAGAATGAAAATGAAGGCAAATCATTTTTGCTCCAGTTGCGATAGCAATTGTTCATTTGCAGAATAAATATTAGACCGAAGTCGAGGCTGCTGCGATCTACAGTGACAATTCTTCAACCATTGAGAACTTTCTATGACGACAGGCGGCTAAAATTACTGCTTGAGAAGGCAAATATCATGGATCATATCCAAGTTATGATTATGATACCATATCTGTGCACTGAGCAAGATATGAAGAAATTTTTTTTTCTTTTTCTATCTCTTTCTGTTTTGCTTTATTAACACTCGATTATTATTTTTGATAAGTGCTTTATTTGTTTTATTTGCGCTATATTGGCAATGGAGAGAAATTAGAGAAATATACCGTTTTAGCTTACAAGGCTGTTTATAAGAATTTCGATGTAGTATATTGATATTTCGATTCTTAAACATGATTAATATACATGCACTTACTAGAAATACAAATGTGTGCACGCTATTTTATGGAACCATTTTGACCAATGCAGAATTCAGAAAATTGATAATATAATTAGTGTAGAAATTTATTGTTAGTTTTCATCCGTATAAATTTAATAATATTCATCATGCTATTGCGCATGATTCACTATAATTGTAACATTGTTATTACAATTTCTTCAAATATAGTTGTTATTGTCAAAGAGCTTAAAAAAAATTCGCGCTGAAAAAAAAAATTCAAAATTTTAAATTAAACAGACATGCCTTCTGAGCTCTGCGAGTAGGATCAACGCACAATTATAATTTTTTGTCAGTGCTATATTTTTTGTGCGCGCTATGTTCATATCGGAAACACTACTTCGGCCCATATCGGAGAGGAAGAGGTCAAAAACATGAATGAGCAGTTGAAGCAGAGTGCGTGGGCGAGTGTTGGTCTCGCAGGTCTCTCCCCGTCGGGGCATTATAAATCGCTTGTCGTCCCGCAGATAGGCCGCGGCCAGCGACTGAGACTGCGCGCGATAAGGCGATCAAACAATCCGAGCTTATGGCCGTAGTAAATTAATAAAATCAGTCGCTTTTAAGCTGTAAACGAACTCACCGGGACGGTGTTCAGAAAAAGCGGCTCCAATCTACTCGGAAATTCATAATTGTTGCCGTGTTACTGCTGAATGAGTTGTTGCCCCGTTCCTTTTGTTTCCGCGCGATAAAATTTCATTTGTAAAGGGTTGATTTTTTAACCTGTATTTGTATTCTAAAAATATTTCCAATATTATTAAATGTTAACCCAGCAATAAAAAAGAATCATTGATATTAAAGAGACTTGTTTAAAAAAATGCTACTAGTTTGGAAATTTTATAACATTTTTAAAACGATCAAACTTAATACGTTTAAAAAGAATAATGTCTTAGTAAATAAGTCGCGCTTAATGAAAAGAGAAAAACTTTTTGTTTACCGAGGGATTTATTTATACCTACAGGTATAAATGTATCTTAAATGTACGGGAGGGGGGACATTATTCTTCTGTGAACCAATCCTCTCTCCTAAAAAGGGATTTAGTTTATATATTATAATTACTCAATAGTTACAACAAATTATCAATAATGTATTCTCTTTTATTATTTACAACTTATTCCCAACGTTTCTTTAACGTCTTTATTCCCTTGATTGAAGGCGAATAAAAAAAGGTATCCAAAGTGCTCACTTTTGTCTACTTGACATTCCATTGTAAAATCCCGTAGTTAAATAAATGTAGCGTAAAAGCAAACACAATATCTTGTAGAGCAGAAAAATTTCTTTCGACGGAACAATAACAACCTTTTTTTTTAAATTTTGGTACGCATTTTAAAATTAGAAAAAAAAACTGACATTACTTACATATGTCAATATCTAACACTTTTCAAGACAAAATATTTTCTGAATGTCTCTTTATGTAGCTTAAGTATTGCCTTGATTTGGATCTAGATATCGATTCTTGGGCTCCTAATTTTAAGCACATTCATACGACGATTTTATTAGTTTTTCTTCTTCTTTTGTTTAATCTCCATCTCCATCTCCCTTCTCGTGGCACCCTCACTGTGCCATTGCCAAGTGTTAAACCTACAACATCCATCTCATTCTAACGCTCCTCTTCCACACAATCTTCTCCCGCATTATAAACTGCAAAATAAGTTAATGATTTTCTTCTCTTATGTTATGTCCAAGGAAACATCTAATGCTATCATCACATTTCCAAAAAAAAGTCAAAAGAATGCCACATTTTTGAACATCCAGTTTGTAATATTACATTCATCAGTTTTGAGTCGCCCTGTTGTCGCAATGCTCAACAAAAATCACTTCAACCACTATCGCGAGAACACTAATTAATTATTATGACACGGCGATCAGAAACGTCATTTCGTGTCGCGCCTCCAACGAAAGGCTAGACACTTAAAAGAAAAAGAAAAAACTTCGTTCTGCATAGTATTTCATAAAGCCGGAATTCCAATTGCCCCCAATAAACAATGACAATAAACAATATTCGTCTGGCGCCTAGAGTTAACGCCTTATCAATGAGCGCTGATAACGTAACAGATTCAAAAAAGCATTTTACGCCGCAATCTGCATCCACTTTATTACAGACATCAATACGTTCGCTTTTACTTATCTTTTATTCCACTTTAGAGCGTTTCAAACATGTTTGTTTGACAGTTCATTTCGTGCGTGTAAGTCGAGCTTTACGTGACATTTTAAAATTGTAAAAAAATGGATTTGTTGTTAAATTTCAATATTGAACGTTCGTTCAAAATTCAAATTAACCTCAGTTACTTTTCTACGGTAAGCGGTTCTTCATTAGTAATCAAACTCAAAAACATTCTCGTAATTTTTGTAATTCAAATAGTACAAACCCTTTTTTTTGCTTTCCTGGCGGCAAATGCTTGAAAACAGAACACGCGAAGCAAAGAAAAACGTTTTTTTTTACAAGAATCATTAACCAATCGGAGAACAATAAAGTATAGGAAACTGAAAAAACATGGCGTCGTAACAATATGATCTAGTTCAAAGCTCCTTCCAGATAAAAAAGTAAAGAAACACGTACTTCAATCAGTGAAGCACGAAAACTTAGTAAAAAAGCTTGATTCAACGTATTTCAGCAATCTGAATGGAATAACAACTCTTATACCCTTTTCACGTAATGCTTCTTTATTACCAACATAATTCTTACGTCTTATTTAAACAATATCCATTATTTTATGTGTGTATGTTTAAAAGGTGATTACGCAAACATATGCTCCCACATAACTTAAACCCTTTCATTCGCTCCTTTTAACAAGTTGTCTCTATTTTACTATACTTTATTTTGTAATGACATATTCAGATGTGCATCTCCACCGCGAGAAATTTTCCTACAAGTCGGATATCGTTCCGTAAAAAAGGCATGTTCATTCACGTTTCGATGCATGCACAACGCATTAATTTTGTTGTTCTTTCTACAAGTACCTGAAAATTACCCGAATCTCTCATCTATCATCAATCACATTAATAATTTTTCTTGACTTATTCTCGTGACGCAAAGAACAAAATGGCGCCATTTGAGTCAATTGTTTTCCCACGATGTGTTCGTTTCATTATTCTCTGATATGTAATTTTCATATCGAGACCGTAATAAGCAAATGTCCGACATTAAAGTCTATTGCGGTTGCAAGGTATTATTATAATTATATTTGTAAGGTTTCGTATTTTTGGCTGCAATTTAGCGATCTCAAACAATCGAAGGACCAAATTTGTGTCCACATTTTATACGAAATATTTAGCTGTCAAATTCAAATGTTTTTTATATATAATACTCAAACAGGGTGTCTCATAGTTGGTAGCAAACACTTTACAGGTGGATTCCTGCCTTGATAATGAATCGAAAATCAAGTTCTATTACATAATGAGATATGCAATACTAATTTATGCATTTTTTAAAAATATTTCTGACTTATTTTTTGGAAAAAGTTGAACTATCAAGTATATTAACAATTGAATAAAATCATGTTTAGGCTTTTATCAATTTATTTGAGTTATATGAATTTTTCTTAATCGATATTACAAATGATTTTTCAACTTTTTGCAAAAAAATAAGTCAGAAATATCGAAAAAAGAATTATATAATTATTTTCACTACAAAATAACATTTTAAAGGCATACCTTAACTTTAAATCATCTAAGTATCGACTCTGAAATCGGAACTTAGTGTAACACAGTAGCGTTCGCGCTTCAATGAGATATAATCAATTAAAATATTACGGTGCAAGAATTATTTTTATCGTTGTTAATAAATAATTGGCGCTGAATCCTAGTATCAATTAAACAATATTGCAATGTGGTGTATGAAATAAATAAAAACATTAAAAAATCTTTTTCTGATCGGATTGTAAAAAAATTGTTTAGGGTTATGGACGCGGATGGTTGAGCGAGGCGGCACGTTTGTGAGAATCATATTTGCGTGACCAAAGACTGATGCCTAGACATCTATAAGTTATGATCGCATGGGATGTGAAAAAAATTATAATAATCTGTAATTAAAATATTAATGTTATTGTCTTGTAATGTGAATGCAGATAAAGGCGTTCACAAGAATCTTCAATTACAATATATATTTTTTAATTAATACCTACTTATCTGAAAAACTGAAAAGAAAATCTAATTTTTTATCCGAGTATTTATTTATTGACATCCCAACACAAGACAACTCCTTTTTCATCATGCAGTAATATTTATACAGAAAAATCCAGTCGTTATTTTTGTCCTTTGATAAATGCTCATTCGATATTTTACGCGTAAATAAGTTAAATTGTAGAGATTATTCATGATGATCATTAAATAATATTAATATCGTTGCCTCTACGTGGATTTAATAATATTTTATGTTTTTTCTCTACTTATATTTCGAGAGAAACAGAATATCTCATCAACAGGTAAAGTATCAAACTGATGAACATACTAAATATGACGGTGAGATTTTATGTTTCTCTTTCGAAACTTAAGTAGTGAAAAAAATATAAAATATTATCAAACTCACGTAGAGGTAACGATGTTAATATTATTTAATGATCAATACATAATTAATTAATTATGATTAATTAATTGGTATCGTACTGGTAACAATCGCTAGCCGCTGTAATAGGACGTCATAAGTTTAAGAAAATTATCTAAAAATTAGAAGGGTTAAAAAGTCTATTAAAAAACCCTCTATAGTTGCGTAGCGATGGCGTCGCTAAGGTCCATATAGTTTCTCGATTTTTAGAATCTTCTCGTATATTTTTGTGCCTTCTACGTGTTTCCAATTTATTCTAAATCTAGAGTGTTGAAAAATCAAAACTATTTTTTTATATTTTTTTTATTTGGTACTTATTGTTTTTTTTTTGTACTGTCGCCAACCCTGCTCTCATATCCGCACCGACGCTCCCGCTAACTGGCCGAGCCAATCTCGTTATTAAGTGCAACGTATTTATGGCACACAATTGCTTTTTATGAAAAATCACTTAAAGATGGTCGAACAAAGGAAGGAATCAGACGGAACCGACACGCTTTGTGGTTCGTGAACTTCAATTTTTTTATCTCGTAATTTTAAATTTTAATTTACTCGTTTTGCGGAATTCGCGTTCGCAATTTGTGTGAAATCATTCGAAAAGATGATCTTCCATCCTTCAACTAGACACGTGCATTAGTCATCCCTACGAAATATATATTCTATTTAATGGACCTGGAGACTTTATAATTTTGCCAAAACATAATACATTTCTTTTATTTATTTTTTAAAATTTATTTTTAATACCCAGATCTTCAAATGTTCGGTTAATGCTCCAAATATTTTTTAGTACTACAATGTTCACTTTTTTATGGACGAGATATTATAAACATTTATATATAATGTTTTTTTTTCAATTGGTTGAACAACTTTGTAGATTAATATTAAAAAAAAAGATTTTAATATTTGCTGGTATCTACTTATATTTACTAATTACACCTACATGTTTCGGAAAAACCTTTCCATCAGGTATTTTATAAATGTCAAAATATCAAAATGAATTGTGTCTTTTTTTTGTTTTTCTAAATTATTTGAAAAATTATTTTGAAATATTAATCCCTAAGTTTTTGATTACACAAAATTATTGGAAAAATTTTAGAATTGGACTAGTAGTTAAATTTAATTGATTATAAATAATATTTCTAAATTATTCAATTTCAGATCAAAATTAATATAATTACTTTTTTTTTTCTTTTTTTTATACTTATTACATAGATACATATGCCAAACTGCACGGTTTCTCTCTTCTGTCTAACGTTAATGGGTATTAAATATTTCTACAGCCACGCCACCGATTTATTTTAGTAGCTCAAGCGCTTAGTTTAGTTTGAAAATAGTAAAGATATTGATACGACATCTATTCCTTCTGTCGGAGCAAAATCCATTGAAAATGCACCGACTGTAGACTTTCTATGGGAAAGTTTGGACAAGAAAAATGTGTGTAAAAATTCACTATGTGGGACACTTACCGGTATCTTTCAATGATCCGCCGTAATATGTTCGCTGCTAATATTTCTGATATGGCTGTAAATATTTATAATTCATAATTCGATAAAATTTTGAGGTAACCATTGCCTCGTGGCAATTTGACATATACAGTGAACCACGAAGCCATAGATATCTAGACAGCCCAAAACCAAAGAATACTAAAATTTATTTCCCGAACACCATGTGTAATTTTATATATTTTTTCTATGGAGGGAGCCAGAGTGACAGGACGACGAAGAAGAGTATGAAACTCTTTGAAATTGATCCATATATCTATGACAAGTATTCTCTATTATACTTCGCAGAAAAGCGACCATAATGGATGAATAAATCAATCGGACTCAGTGCTATACAATTTCCTTGGGAACTTCCTCCGAGTCGTAAATTGAAGCGCAACATGATTTTCTTCTTTAACATGCACGCATTGGATTCACTCACATCATAAAAATTTGCGTAATCATCGGGCGCACAACACACGTTACCGCAGTAATGACTAAAGTGTAAACTTGCGGAGAAGAATACAACCGCACGCACTATTGTACAAATACGAACAAGCCTTTCCATGTACTACACGGTAATTGGGAGCGGTGCGAAGATGCACGCGCGTGGAGGATGTAGAAGGAGGCCCGCGTCAAAATAATTAACACACTCCAGACAAAATAGCTGTCATAATTATATGCAAATTTCCGAGACAAGTCCGTGTTCGTACAAACTGCGGCAATCTCGCGGGTCTCACGCGTAATTAATTAAAAACTCGTCAAGGAAACATACTTCGTAAGAAAGAGGTCGCAAGACGTACAGATGAAATGGAGAGGATGGTGGTAAAAGGAAACCGTCTCCATAGGAAGAACGGAAGTCCGCAAGCAATGGCTCACTTCGGGATGTCACGCGCAATCAAGTGCCCTTAACAGTAGCAGTTAAGTTCTTCTAAGGATAGAGAATTGCACAAGTCATGGCATCAAAATTTGGATTGAAAATATTGATATTATTGAATGCAGGTTTGATTGCTCAAGATTTCGTGGATAAAATGAAAAGTGGCTCCAATTTACTTTTTAAATTTTAACACGCGACATTGTTACCTTATATACCAATAGTCAATAAACACGATGTGCGAATAAGTTCGGTACGTACAGTTATATTTTTAAATAGTTTTGTTGTGCCATTCCAGAGGTGCTTTACATTGTTTTATCGGCACTACTCGACAGGTATTTGAAAAAAATCGGTTTATGCCTTGGCTAAATACCACTCGTACTTGCGTGGCGTAATAGATGATAACTTTAATTAAATTTTAAAATGTTTGCATGAAAATAAGGATATAATTCAAATTAAAAAAAACACCAAACTTAAAATAATATCGTAGACGATAGGGTTTGAAACTACGCTCCTAGAGAGAATTTTATATGAGGTTTGTGGACATTATCGTATTTATAATGAATATAATGAACAAAAATAAATCAAAATCGCATGTTGTTTCATATATTAATGTATGAGAGCATTGCATTTATATGTATGTGCATAATAATTTGTCCGATGAGCTACACGAAAATGTTAACATGAAAAAGCATGGGAAATGAACCATTAGAACATCACTGAGAGCTGCGCCTGTTTGAGCATGCAAATCACTCCAGACGTTTGACCTCGCTGGTCAATTTTCCGCACTCAATCTTTCAGCAGAGAGTGTCCACACACACTACAAAGCACGCGGAGCGATTTACACCCCTATCTGAATAAATACTGTCTCCCCTTTGATTCGTGTCCGCCTTGACTTTGTCTGGACGCTCCTCCCCCTCCCCCTCCCCCGCCCGAGCCTCCGGGGAGCCCCACCCCCTCTACCACCCCCTCTACCGACCCCTCCCCCCTCGGACGCCGGCTATTCTTGTAACTGCAAGCGTGTAATGCGATATCACAAACAAATGGAATATAATAATTCAATGGCTGTATCTATTACGTGTGTGTATTTTGCTAATTTGTATACAATTTTAATATTATTTTAATTTATTCAAATCTACTAATAATTTTTCATTTCATTTAATCACTTTAAGCTCTTTTTAATTACCGAGCTTCTCCGTACATTATTTTCATAGTATTTTATTTATCCAACTCACTATTTTCTGGTATTGAATACTTTAATCGCGTGAAACGAAAATGATAATTTTATAAAATTTTAATTAATTTCATTTTTTTACTGAAGACAGCTAAATATTCAGTTTCTAGATGAGTAGAAAGACATAGAATGAAGAAAACTGTTACATTATTAATAATAATCACAAAAATGTGTAGCTTTATGGTTATAAAATATTTTACATTGTATTTTAATATCATTCCAGAATAAACTTTAAAAATAAAATTGTAACATTTTATTCCCTGACTGTATGTTTTTAATTATTAAATCACGAAAATTGACAATTATTCAAACAGGTGTATCTATCCTCACATTCTATTTTAAAATGTCTCTTTATTAAAAAGATCAGTGTCATGAAATATTTAGGTACATTTAAAAAAGTCAAATAAAATAAAATAAATATATTTATAATTTTTTTAATTATTTTCTCATATTATAGCGGATTCCTTGAAAAATGACCAAAAATCATACGTCATTAATGTTAGTAATTTATGATTAAATCGCAATCAAATTCTAACATGTATCACATTTATCTCATTTATTTAGCAGATTTTTTCATCTTCATCTACTCAATAATAATTTTATAAACCATCGTTTAATTACTTACTTACCATCACGCCGTTTCCCCGTGTGGGTAAGCAGAGAGGATGGAGCCCCACACTCTTCTGTCCTGACATAGGACTCTCGCCCCATCAGTCGCTCTCTCTTTCTGGCACCGTCAACACTTGCATTATATATCTTTCTTCTCATTCATTCCTCATTCATTCTCTCAACATTCCCAAACCACCTAGCGACCCTTTTATAATTCTATTAATCGTGCTTAGATCAGCTTTACATTCATTCTTAACTCTATCATTAATGGATTTGCCACAGTCTACTTTCGTTCCTCTTCTGCCAACTCCAAGCTACACTTCCATACATCAGGGTTGTTGCCAGAATTCCATTATGCACCGCTAGTCTTGCCTTGGTAGACATATTTCTATCTGAAATTATTGCATTCAAAGCACCGTTCACCCTATTCCCCGCAATCACTCTACTATCGACATCTTTCTCAACCTTCCCTCTTCTATCGGACATACTTCCCAAGTACACAAACTCATTTACTTGTTCCAAATATTCATTGCCTGGTATTTCACACGTTGTCTTACTATCCTCCTTCTCGAATGCCATCACTTTTCACTTGTTTACATTCATAATAAGGTCACTTTCCTCGCGTACATCATACATCCTGCCTTAAATATCTCAACTACAACACGAACGTTTAAAATCAGCAAATCTCGTCGCGATATAATTCAGTTTACCAGAAATTAGTGCCTACCTTTTTGGAGAACGCGGCCTGGTGATATATACAATAATATATTAACACGACTTTTCTTTCATCTCGCTCGCAAGTTTAAAATAGACACGTCACTTACACCGTGTAATTCCCAATTCCGCCGAAACATCCGGAAACTCCGCGAAGTGTGCAAATCCACAACATCGTATTATTTCTTCCATATTTCATCTAAATCGTTCAGATATGAACTCTCTCGACTCATTAGACGCAGACGTCCCAACTGCCTCCAGGATCTGTGCATTCCACATATAACCCTTTCCAGGGACAGAGACGTTTTCCCGAACGCTGCTCGGGGGTCTGGATCGCATTAATTTCGCCAATCGATATTAATTTTCCTTCCGAAATCGCGTACTCGAAACAAAACGCACCTTTCGTACTGCGGAACCTTCTTTCAATCAAACGGAGCACACGCACACAGCGACAAGCGGGCACACGAACGCGGCCCGCCGAGGGAGAAGGGTGGAAAGCACCCCCGAATGTTTTCATACTCAAAGAGATATTTTTAAGTGATATTTACAGAACTTGTATTTAAACTCGGACGAGAAAGACATGCACGAATACAAATTTAAATAATTGACATTATTTAAATATTTATTGTATGCAGTATGAGTATCGCGGTAAAAGGTAGCTAGCTTACGGCAGCACTACAGGTATCTATGTAATTTTTAAATATCTCTCCCTCTCCCGTACATTTTAGACACATTTATTGTTGGTTTAAGTATTATAATGATAAAATTCTCTGGTAAAAAACGGTTTTTTTACAATACGTTGTTTTTTTTTATAAATTTAGTTCCGAGTCCCTTCAAGTAAAAACGTATTTTGTAATAAAGCGCAACTTATTTAGTATTTCTTTTTCATAATTTATAATTTTTAATAATTTTTTAAACAACATATAAGAATAGTGCCATGTGTACCAAGAAATTTATCTTAATTCATGTCTATGTAATTTTATGGTCTGTGAATAATTCACATATTTAAAAAAAATCAATCAAATCCAATATGATATATATTTTTTCTTTGAAAATTCACATAGCGAAGGAAATGGTGTATTAGGTAAACTCTTATACTATAAGACTAGGTTTAACTCCAAAAAAAATTATCGCATTTTCAAAATTTTTACATAATTTACGTAAGTTGGTAAGTAGGTACCTACCCGCTTCTGATATTAAATCCAATTATTATTCAACACATAAAAAGTCGACACCTTTTTCTCAGCACCCTATTTTATTTCGTAAAACGTAAAATTAGAGAAAGAAATATTTTTATTGCATACATAAATATATACGATTGTTATTTTATTCTTAATATGCGTGTACATTTATGGTTTACGTTATTAAGAGTGTGATAAACATTTATAAAATAAAATCACTTTCGTTTATTTTAATTGAATTGTTTGGATAATAAAGATGAATTATAAAATGTGCTATTTATACGAGAAACGTGTATGAAAGTCTCGTATGGGCTAGCTTAAGGGATCACATGATGCAACGTTCACCAACATCCGCACATTATCAAATTTTTTGAATGTTGTTCATGTGTTCCAATTCTAAGAACCTTCAGTATATCTGATTAGTCTATGCTAGAGACATATGCAAACCTTTCTTATGAAATAATATATCTACATAGTTTTTGGAGCTGGTAATGATAAGCATTCAAGATACTTCCATACACGTTTCTCATATAAATAGCTTCGTCTCTGTGAGACTTCTATAATTCATCTCAATTAAATAAGTGGAAAAATCCAGTCATTCTGTTCTCTGAACACGCATTTAAAAATATTTAGGAAGTGTTTGTCACATGATCTGGGCTACGCATTTTCTCTTTCCTTTGCTGTAATCCTGTTAGTCAAACATTTCAAGAAAACGGTATTTTCGTTTCTCACAAAATTTGCAAATATTCCTTAAGTTTTAGTATTCAATGTAAATTTTTTCGATCATCTCTTCGCTATTAATCATTCGATTGAGTATTTCAAAAATTGCGTGACGCGATTCGCCATTTTACTTTCGCCGACGCCACCTTAACCCCATCCGTCTAAATCGAACCCCATTGCTTTATTTCACATCTCAAATAATCTGGCACATTCCCCCCTCCACCCTCGGTTATTATTGTACCCCCCTCATCCGCGGGGTAATGTGTAAAGGCGATCTCTCCCCCCTCAAGTTTACCCCTTTCGATATATCTCCAACACACACAGCATCGGGCATCGGGGGTGAAATGTATCGAATGCTACGTCACAACCCCCCCCCCCTATTTATCCGGTCTCATTTGAATATCGACCGAACGTTCTTAATTCGAAAATTGAATTAGTTGTGATGATTCGATTGTCCTTAAAATTATCAGGGAATATTCGCTACACAAGCCGGGCGCGTCATTGGACCACACACATTGGATAACTCGTTTCCTAACACCCTGTTCTGTTTTTGAGGTGGGTGTTTTAAATATTAATTGAAGATAAGGTAAATGGTGCTTTGTGCCGCGTTGTCGAAATGTGAACTCTTCGAGAAAATTTATATTTACAGCAGTTGCAAATCTTTATGTAACAATGTCCTTCACTAACTCACCAGATGGCGCAAATTATAATGAAGTATTAAAGCAAAAAAAATGCATTATTTTTACACTGTTCTTTAATGTCAGGCTAAGATTACCAGTCAGAACCGTCGGTGATCTCTTAAAATTAAATATATATATCTTTATTTATTTCTTGCGAGACATTTAAAAATACAAAAAACTCATTAGCAGTCAATTTATAAAATTCCATAAAATCAAAAATCGGTAATTAAACAAATACTTAACAACTTCATCAAAACGAGCAAAATGATTCTGTAGTGAAAAATGTTGGTATTTGCAATAAACAAGTGGTGAAAACAAAGCAGATTTTTATTAATTAAATTACTTAACATCTAATAAAAAAATGTTTAGTACTGTTAATGCCCAATTTGACTTAAACATATACAAAAATAAAATGGTAATTAATTTAATCAGTTCGTGGCGCAGTTAAGAAAAAAAACTGTCCCTGTCGCATTGAAATATCAAAGAATTTCGAGGGGTGATGTAGAACAAGAGATATTATCGTCCCTCTTCCTTTGTCACACGCATCACCCATTAGACTGTATGAAAGAGTCAGTATCACGTGTACTGTTAGACTTATCGTTTGATTGGGTAAATGCTAATGAGAGGAATGTAAAATGAAGGGTTGAATTTACACGAAAAATTGTAAAAAATAATGGTAAAAATGGGTTTTTAATATGAAATCGAAAATAATTAACCATAACCAATAAATGAATTTTATTTGTGTACATATGTTTCAAATGTTGTTTAAGCATCGCTTATTACGCTTCTTTTTTTATTATTATTTACGGTGTTTGCACAATAGGTATGATGACAGTATTAAAGAATTAAAGAATATATGATTTTAGAGAAGAAAATATTTTGAAAGGATTCTAAAAAATGACCCAATTTTAATGTAAACATTGAGATTAAGATTTTCAATAAAATAAAAGTATAAAATTCTGCATTCGGCCATTTTAACTGAAACAGGTCAGAGCGAATGACGTCACGCGTAAGTAACCATCACCGTGTTTCTTGAACTGTTATCATAGATACAATGCAATGTTTACTTAGGCTTGACGTCACGTAGACACCGTGACCTGCGAGCGTTTTCACGCGAAATTATAAATAGGTAGATGAAAATGCAATTATTTGCGTCAAAATTTAGTTTATTACTGAAATAATGTTATTTTCGGAATAGTAGACGTGCACCTACATTATAGAAGGTTATTTCAAAATCTGTCATCATGCCTATTGTCTGCCGTTTTTAAAAAATATTTTGGATCACAACCGAAAAAAAACAAATTCAAAACGAATTACGTGCAATTATTATACCTGGGACACAGGTACCATCAACATGAGTTATTGCTTCTCTTATTGCTTCTTTGCTTGGAATGTGGTGGATTCTGCGTCCAGTGTCTAGTGTCATATTGGGGCAACTTTGGTACTCTCTCACGGCTGCCAGAAGAGCCTGGTCACCTGAATCCGAGCTTCTTCTTCTACTGACTTGTCGCCTGATCCGGTGTCACCATCTGTAAAGCGAACAAACCACTCTCGGCGTGCCTTTTCGCTAAATGTTCTTGCAAAATGTTGCGAATCGTAAAAAGATCTCAGTTTTCCAAAATTCTTCCAAGTATATAAATATGTGTACGGTTTAAAATGCGTATTTTAATTTACAAACCGTATTACACAATTTTATTATGTCGAAAGACAATTAAATTATATGCAACAAAAAAATCCGAAAAAAAAAACGGATAATGAAGTGTCAACCTAAAAGAATAATGATACTTTTTCGAAATCAACGAAAAATAAAAAATATATTTCACAATAGAAATTCACATTCCACCACATTTTAACACATAGCCTCTTTACAAATATGTAAACAGATTTTATAAAGTTATTTTGCTTCGTCTGAACTAATTTCAAGTTACTTTTATTAGCAATAAAATCAATATGGTAGTGAACTTGGAAAATCAAAGGGTTGGAGTTTAAGGGTGTGTATTTTGTACAGGGGATGAAATAAAATACTCCGGAGGTTCGATGACGTTGTGATTTCGTGAGCTTTCGTAAAAAGAGGGTTCGGGGAGGTGAAATAAAGGTTCCGCAGTGTATGACCTCACCCCGTGGCCATATTAATTGTTAAAAGGCGCTATTCAATAATATTGTAACTTTTTTTATATATTCAATTCTAAAATATATGCTTTAAGCGTGAAAATATAAGATATATGCATAACTCTCATGCTGTGCACTCACATCTGAGCATAATAATCTTTCAGTCTGCTTCTACATATGCTTTTCTGTACTCTTCAGAATTCTAGTATTTTGTTCGAGGATCCAGTAATTTCTCTAAGAGTTTTTGAAAATCGTGTGTCCCAGAAGGAAAAACATTTTTTTTTAATTAGGTAAGTTTACTTATGTACGCGCGTCAAAAGTTGTACTTCATTGGCATACATAAAATAACCACGAGCTGTGTTGTATGCCTTGCGTTGGAACATACCAGGACAGAACTAGCATTTTGTCCAACTCAAGATATTCAACAAAAATTATAATTTCCATCAATGGCAGTTCTCTATTAACGGATAAAAAATCTATAAGATTAAAAAGACATTATAAAACACTAAGCACATAATTCAATCGCAACAATAACACATTACGCATTTTATCATAATTTTATTATAATCATCAAATAGAAAAAAAACAATATCAGCGCCTGGAGCATATGCTATTTTCATAACACCATTTTTAAACTCTTTTATGAGACTTGCTATTGGTTTAAAAAACAACTCGTATAACCGAAATCTTAGCTTTGGATTGGTACGTCGTGACTTTGTGAGGTGTGAAAATATTTTGCGATCAAAAATCAAAAAAGTTGTTTTTTTAATTAGTTTCGTATTATTTAATTAATTATGAGTTGGCTATAGGTAACAAGGCAAAAGCTTGCATCGCATATTTAAAATGGCTATAAAACATAAGCATTAATAATATCCCGGGTTAATGAGGCGAAGCACACTAGACCAATGAACGCTAGACAGCTGGATAAAGCCGATAAAATGTAAAAGTAATTATTTAGAAATATTTCATTAGAATGCCACCGCAAATGTACAAAGGATGAGCGAGCATTAAAGGTCATACAATTTTATGACGTCACTGAACTTTTGAGTCTCGGGAATCACTTTCAAAATATCACATGCAGGATCAATATTATTTGAAGTCTTCCACTGAAAACTGCATTTAGAATATAATTACCTGCTGGTGATCAGCAAAAATTCCTGCCATCTTCAATTTAGACGCCGTGGAATTAGAAGTTTTATATAGGATATATTTGTAATGTCTTTGAACATGGTGTATAAAAACTTACACAAATATGTACAGTACTCAAACTTACGCATTTCTTATATACAGCTTGATTAGATAGTAAAATTTCTAGTTCATAAAATAAATGTGAATTAAAAAAACAACACGAAAACTAAATGACACAATCACATACATCTGAATTTTAATATGTAAACAATGAATATCAATAATTAAAATTTTAAACAAGTTACGCAATCTATTAATAACAACAAATTCTTTTCAGTGCTCTCTGTTGCACTGGTAGCTGTAAATGCGTCTTGGCGAGACTGATTTTCACATTGCGTTCTCAACATAAAAGCGCGCTGGGCTAATATTCAATGAAAGCTTATCAAAATGATGTTTTTACGGATTCGCGGCGGTAGGATCCAAATGTTACAGTTAAAATCAATTAAACTTGTAAATATTCCCCAATGTCACCGCACACAAACATTATCTCGAAAGCTATTCCGTAATTCGCATTTCGCACGGACGAGAATATTCCATTTGTTACTGGTGTATTTTAAGGCTAATTGCACGAATTCACGATGTCAACAACACTGTTTCTCGCGCGCCGCTAAAACGCGATTTATAAGAAATGTTTTCTCTCGAATCTTCTCGCATATTCCCGCGCATTCCACCGCTTCCTAGCTGCTTCCAAATTATTCTAAAACGTTCAATACGCGGAATATCTTCGGATATAATATTTTTATATGTAAAAATCTGCAGTCCGCGTATCCTAATGAACGAATCGATATAACTCAAAGGGCGCCCGGCCCGAGGGTAGCTGCTGGGGTGTTAATCTTCATGCTAAAAACACAAAGACCCCCCCGTCTCCTCAGTTCTACGGGCAAATATAACATATATCTGTCATTAAATATTCCCTTTGATTAAAACGATAAATGAACGCGGGTTGATCAACCCCCCTGCTCCCTTTTTGTAGCGCGTTTTACCCTTACGTCACTTTTCCTAAGCATCCCCTCGCAGCCCCTCCGCCCGCCGGTCTGAGGAGCGATACAATGCCGAATTCTTAATTGCGCAATAATCCCGTTTTAATATTTGAATCCAGAACGGCCCAGTTCAATCGGCTGGATATTTTCAGATGAATTGCCATCCGAGGATTTGGTGCAAATCGCGAGGCTCGATTTCGCGAAGCGTCCGCAATAAATTATCTTAGTTTGCGCCGAAGCCCGATAAAAATAAATTATCGCCGATTGTACTGTCTTGTTTGTAGAAAAAATCTTAATGCCTTCCCCGTTCCAAGCACCGCCGAGCAATTCACGAGTTAATTAAGTTCATTTTTTATTTTATTAATTTAACTGATTTCGTGTGAGTGTTTCAAAAACAAATTACTATACTTACTCTTTCTAAAGTCGATTTTTTCGCTCTTGTCTTGTCGTCATGTGCGCCCACGCATAACATCAAATTTGAAGGTTACGAGGATCCAAGTTTTTCTAGATTCCGATCCAAGACACAGACCACCACCAACTTTTGCTGATACAAAGTACTAAAAATATTTTAAATTTCATCATATTTAACAAGGATGATAGAAGATAAGATGAGTAGCTTGTTGGTGTAGTAGTCGTGACGCTCGCCTAGTGATCTGGTTGGTCGGTGGTTCGAGACCCATTCCAGGACACTAGCAAGTTAGTCCTTTTTTCCTACCAGGCTTAGTTTGAGAATAATAAGAATATTGACATGTATTCCGTGTTCACATCTCTTTTTTTAAAGAAAAAAAGATAGTAATCATCCCTCTCCATTTAAATTATAAATCATTTCTTACAAAATAAGAACTATGTTAGTATCCATATAAAAGCTCTCATTGAACAGCATAAGATTCATCTTTATTAATGACATAATTATACATTATTACATAATTATATATTAGAAATGTCAAATATTATAGCAAGTCAGTAAGGGGCCGATGTATAAACTTGGTTTACAGTAATAGTTAAGTTTTAATCATAGATTTTTGTGTTTCCCACCAATCAAACAACCAGTTTTCGTAACTTTCACTTTAACTATAAACCAGGTTGACACAACTGACCCTAAATTGTCATCTTGTCAAATATTTTACACTTAGTCTAATTTAAATAATACATTTTTCAATAATGTGACATCACAACATGAAAATCAATATGTAAGATTGGGGGGTGGGGTGGGTTTTATATCCGAAGGGGATGACAGGCCATCATCAACAACCACAAGCACACCCACCCACACAGACGAACATGATATGCAAAATGATAATAATAATAATAACATTTCTCCATCACCAAAGGCGTTGCTAGGCGAGGATGTTTTTTAGGGGTAATTTGGGCCAGGAGTGGGCGAGGGGGCGATTTTTAAGGTGGAGGGATGGAAGAGAAAAGGGTCATTAATTACTGATCTGGATACGTTATCCACCAATACATCGGCGCTTTGACACACACATGCTAGCGTAATTCCTCGTGGGTACATTTTTTCGCGAGCAACGCACAATTTTGGTTCACTTTATTCGACGTTCGAGGGTTAAAAAGATATCCATAGATTGCTAGCTGAGCTTTTTTAGTTTATAAACATTTTATTAACCCATTTTCTCTTCCAGTAAAAAATATTAAACTTGTTCTTTATTTTCGTTCTACCACGTACCAAAAGATGTACATTTATACCACTGCACACAGGTTGTACTATGGAGCATCTTGATCTCCCTTTCTTTTGTCATATTTAATTCTTCATTTGATGGCATGTGATGTATAAAAGCAAAGGCAGCAATACACAAAAAAATTTAATGCAGTCATCGAGGATAACTAATTTATAATGTACAGAATTCGAGACTTTGTGGGAAACATAATGCCTATAAATGCATAGGAAACATAATTTTGGAAGGGAAAGATACATAAAATCTAGAATTCACTACATTTTAAATTAGTAATCCTCGGTGACAGCATTCAAACATTTTTTTCATTTTTTGGATATTGCTCTGTTTTCTTTTATACTTCACATATTATTTAAATAGCCGATTTTTACTCTTCATAAATCGAAATGCATAGGTCCGTACAACCTTCTAATCCCACAATCCCAACCTTTAGTTGAAGTCGTCTAATACAGAATATCTTTGAATCAGATCTGCAAATCCTTACATTGTACAGAATTCTGCGATTCGCTGATACAATTTCCATTATCCCATCAATAATACATTACGATCGTCTATCGCCACGTTATTAAATGCCGATTGATTCCGACGAAGTGCGGTTTACAAGCGGCCTCCCAATGCCTCGGTCGGTGTATTCCAAACTGCACACCCTGTAGGAACATCCTTTAATATGCGCATAGACATAGATGTTCAGGATCTTCAATTAAGGAGACTATTCACCACATCTCTTGTTTAAAATATGTCATTTTTTAAAATTACTCGTACGTTAAATATTTCCTTTAAAAAAACAGAAAAGTAAAAATCATGCCTCTAAAATTCAAATGTACGTTTATGAAAAAAATCTTTCTCACACCTTTTAAAAGATTTTTAATTTTTTCCACCGGTTTTTAATGAAATAGTTGTAGCCTCGTTAGAATTGTCACATTTAAACCTATCATTTTATTTATTATTCGATGAATTGTGTATTAAGATAGTGGTCAAATCGTTATTCAAGCTTAATAATTAAAATATTTAATTGATAATAAGGAAATACTTATTAAAATTGTATAAAATCACTATTAATTGAATAATCACATGTTTCGGGACCAATGATCCCCTCATAACAATAAAACGTATACCATTGGCATTAAAACTGAAAGAATAGACATTAACAAAAACAAAAAATAAATATAATAAAGTAGAGTTTACAAACTATTGTGAAAACAAATTTTAAATGTAAATATTTGCAAAAATAATTTTGTTATTATAATATTTGATTTGCTACAAAGGTTTCTTCTTATTTATAAAATTTCTAATTCATCTGAGTTAGTCAATCTTTTGGAAACAAACTATCACTTTGATATTAACAAAGATTTAGAAAATTTACATACAAATAACATTGGATTTAATTTCAATTTTTATTTTATTTTTATCCTATTGAAGGGACTATTGGATGCGATTTTTCAATAAATAGTGGTTTTACACAAAGTGTTTTACTTTTATTAATAATAATGCTATCACAAAATTATTTTGTCATTATCGGAGGAAATGTTCAATGTTCTATAAAATTAATTAATTAAATAAAGAGCATCATTTTTTCTGCGTATATTTATAATGTAGTGACTTGTTATTACCATTATTTCCGGGTTTTATGCTACCAAACTGCATTTCACAAAAAAGTAAAATGCTCTTAAAAAATTCACCCAGAAACGAAAATCTAATAAAAATATTGAGAAATCTGGAATCTTCATGCAAGATGCTTCACCAGATAACCTTTTGGGCCAAACAACCCCCTGATCAGGAAAACCTCCCCCCTCCCGTGAGTTATTGTTTCCCTGATTGATTCCCATTGTGACCCAAGTACTATTGTATGCAAGAAATAATAGGAACCCTATACCTTCGAGGCCGCATACTTTCCATACACCCTGCTTGCTGGTAATCGATTCAATAACATCAATGTAAATTGTCACTTTACATCTTATAAATACCTGTATTAAGTTTATAAAATTTCATTCACCAGTTCCCCTTATTTTTATTTCTTTTTAAATAAAAAATATATTAATTAATACTGTCTACGTGCAGCGAATGAATTAAAAACATTTTCAATATTCTCGCAAAACCCGATTGATTATCCAATTTATTTAGCCCTTCGAATTAATGAAAATCAATCGTACAATTAATATTCACTGCGGGAAAATTTTTAATTGCTTTTAATCAA
The DNA here is from genome assembly GCA_016648135.1 of Agrypnia vestita. Classification (NCBI taxonomy): domain Eukaryota; kingdom Metazoa; phylum Arthropoda; class Insecta; order Trichoptera; family Phryganeidae; genus Agrypnia; species Agrypnia vestita. Next base: position 240,515 of record JADDOH010003905.1, read on the forward strand.
CAAACTCGAACAACTTTTCTCTTTTTACTTTACAAATTACGTAAAAAATTTCGCGATTCCGATAGGAAAATTACCACAGAAAATCAATGCTTGTTTTAACGACACCGCTGATAAATTACTAATAAATAATAATCAATCTTGGAAATAAATTTGCAAAAAAAATCCATGTATTGTAAAATTGTTTTCTTCACAATTGAGCCTGGAACTTTATGTTGCCGGTAGAGGCTTTACCGATTAAGCTAGGTCACACAGAAAGTCATCAAATGATGGGCGTTTAGTCCCAAGGATTGTAACACCAGTGATACCTCAAACGAAAGGACTCAGTACAGTAATTTGTTTTTTGGAAATGAATTCAAAATAAATTGGAGAGCATTTAGAGAAATTTAGCTTCTGCTACGGTTGGAAAAAACTATTAATAAGATAAAAGTATATTTATTTGAAATTCATAACTTTCACGATATTTCCTACAAAATACCCACACTCTCTTTGCGATGCGGAAAGTCGTCAAACTTCGCCATTACAGGTTTCCAAGAGTGACACTTTTATACATTTTCCCGATTGTAACGACCACCTTTTTATTAAGATAAATTATAGATAGAGACGAAATTATTTTTTTTTTTATGGGAAAGTAGATATGTAGGTCTTCTTATGGGTATTCATTGGGCTTACGACCTATCGTACGGCTGGCTTAAGTGATCACTTTACACAATGTTACGTTCGCCATTTACACCCATGATAGCATAGCGCATCTATCAAATTTTTGGAAGTTGTACTACTACTACTACTACCCGTTTCATATGTATGTTGTTATCATTATTAGCGCGACCGGCATCCGAAGCTTTTTCATTCCTCTTATTTAAACACAGATGTCATTAATGAGATATCTATTATCTATTTTGATTGGAATCTATAATCTATAATATATCTTGATTAATGATGTTCCTAGAAAAAATCCAGTACTGTGAAATTTGGACTGAAAAATTTGAACAAACTCAAAATATTTCAAACACCTTTTTATTATTTACAATTTATTCAAAAAAGTAAAGTGATTTATCCAAATTTGTTTTAATTGTCACAGAACCGTGTCAGGTCGCCTCAAATGCGCACAATTGTATTTATCAAACCTTCTTAAACTGGCATTTTATTGCGGAGTTTTCTCATTTGCTTCATCGATCATTGCCAAAGCAATTCCCACAATATGCAAATACCACAATGCACCCGTATTAGCAAATCGTTACATTTTAGAGGCGGATAGAGCGAATATCTCCGTCGCTTGCGTCGCGACATTCGCTCTAATTTGCATGCCCGCAAGGGCCGTTTTCCAGCGGACCCGCCGGAGGATTTGGCTGACTTTCTTCGCCGTGGAACTGTGTTCGATACTGCGTTTTTCGGTTCGAAACAGTAAAGTTGGTGCGCTGACGAAAAAAGTTTTCGTGGTAATTTTATAGACGTCACACACGCAAATGGGTAAATTAGCCATTGTATCAAGCTACGGTCTAGTCAGCGTGAACACGCGATTCTAATACGCGAAGAATTAGTTTAAATTCCAGATTTAATAAAAAAACTGACAGATTTATCCTGGCGTCATCTAGCGAGTATTACTCAAAGTTTTTTTGAAATCATTGCAATAGAAATGTGATAGCTGTTCGAAAATGGAATAATAGATCATTTACGCAAGACTACATCTATGATATTGAAAACAAATTATATGAATATGTTCTTTAAATGTCACTTCACAATGAAATATTTTTCATTAAAAAAATATAAATATTTTGGTTCATTAAAGATATTCCAGATTATAAAAAAATTGATAAATTTATACTGAGGTCACTTCTTTAGCATATATAAAAAAATCACGTGCTATGTTGTATACCTTGTGTTGGAACGTAGCTGGACAGAATGACACTGAGATTGCCACAATAACGGTTCTCTATCAATGGATAAAAAATCTAAAATGCCTATTAAATCCAGTACCCACGTAAAAGTATTTTCATATAAGCTTGCAATTGTGTTAGTGTGAGTACAATGCGTAAACGCGATATTTTTCGTTATGTTAAGTTAATGGAAATGAGAGGGGCGTATCCGTTATAATAATATTAATTATAATTGATAAACAACTATGTATCATTAACTAAATAAATATATATAAATTAACAAAAAATTAAAAAATAAAATGATGAATTACAGGTATTATATAGGCATTTTAGGTCAGCAATTAGTCTTATAACTTCCAATTTATCGATATGAAAATATTCTATGCAAATATAATGATGCACATGTATATTTTTATGTCATTAAATGTATCTAATTTATTAAGATTTTTTATTAATATTTATTTTTGATGCTCACAAAAATGAATCGGTGCTTATTTAAATTGTGTCGGGCAATAAATTTGTCCCATTACAAATCCGTCAACCCCGTTACAGCGAGCGATTGCTCGGTACCCGATCTTTCGTGCTACCTTCTAATTGGCCGACTGTGAAAAACTTTCCAACATCTCAAAACAATTTTCCGAATAAGGTCGCCATATGACGTTTTAATTGATTCAGTGCAGCCATAAAGTTTAAAATAAAGCGATTCTTTCCATTTTTCGAGTACACATTAATCGTGAGAGTGATTATCGGCGAGGTTTGTACAATTTTACTATTTTACAACCGAGAATTTAACTAACTTTATTGTTATATTTTATCGCCTGCCTTTTTGTTCGCCGTTCTTGGTCTGAGATTACAAAATATAATAAATTATTTTTACAATGTGCTGTAAAACTGATGAATTCACAGCCTCTGAAATGATTTAAAATTCAGTTAGACGAATTATTAATTATGGGAGATTTTAAACAAAATTGCGTCTATAAATATCAGTCTGCTTGGAGTAAAAATATGCGTACAGTTTCGATCTAACTAATTTCACTTTATTCTAGACCTTCCAACTGCCAAATATTTCGGCAATATTGTAGAAGAAACGGCTTTAATGAGGTGTCAGGTGTGATGACACTAAAGCACTCCATAAGATCTATGAGGGATATCCCAAGAATGGGTTATCATTGTTTAGAAGGGTCCAGTCAGAGTTGTGGCTAATGGGAGACCACAGCTCAAGACAGACTTGATCTTAAAATGTTGAAAAATGAACAAGTTTGTATATGTTACAGTGAAAGTATATTATTTTTTAAATTATCGCACGTTACAACATGAAAGAATTCGCCTACTTGATTTTCTTCAGTTTTTCAAAGAATGCAGATTAAAATTTAATTTTCACAACAAATTAAAATATCGCGTAAAAAGCGCTATCTAGCGTAGAGTCTTGGGAGCGTTAGTGACAAACATTGTTACATAGAGAATTATGCATTTTGATGATGATATATCACCATATCCTTTTAACACAATGTTAGTTACTATATAACCACTTACTGTGATTTTTAGTCTACTGGTTTTGAGACGGACCCGACTCTTTGTCAGCACAACCATAATGATAATATACTAACATAACTAACATTTTGTTAAAATGCCTGATTTGTTGTCAGATAATGCTTTTTTATATTAATAATAAAATATATTTTATTGATTCCAAGAATATTTTAGATAATTTATTTGTGCAAAGTTTGAGAAGCAGTTCCATTGTGGTTCTTACATTTCTAGTACATATCAATTTAATATGGAGTTTATTCGGGAGAACATCAGTACAGAATGTATACTGGAAGTCTGTACCGCAGACCGAGCCGAAGATATATTCCAGCTCTATGAATCATTAGTGATATTAAATAATAACTTGTACAAATAGTCTCGTTTTGATTCACCCGCACCAGACTTATTAGCAGCATTTTACAGTTTGATCGCAAACAATCGTGTAAACATTGTGGGTTTGCGAGATAGGGTTTTCGAACGTCGGAGTCGATGGTGAGGCGTTCGAATCCCAGGCAGAATCTTTCAAAAAGAAATTAAAAAGTAAAACATTATATTTTTCTTTTGGAGTATCATACTTTGTATTTTATTTGTGATCGGTTGTAAACTAAACTATGAAAAGAAAATTGTGTGGTATAAAATCAAAAAGCAGCAACATTTAAAAACTTAAAAAAATGTTTTGAATGCAGTCGCAGAGGATTACTAATTTAAAATGCACTGAATCCTAGATTTTGTGTATCTATCCCTTCCAAAATCATGTTTTCTATACATTTATAGGCTATATCTATATAAATAAAAAAGGATATGTTCGTTTATACAAAATCGCTAATCTCTGAAAGTTCTTCACCGATTGCTTTGAAATTTTGGCACAATGTTGCTTTCAAATACGCGGATGTTTTTGTATACCTTCCTACTTTGTTTTTATATGCCTACTATTCATTTATATAAATAAAAATGTATATTTTCGATTGACCAAAATCTTAAATATCTTAAAGTTATTCAACTCTTGCTTTGTAATTTTGACACAACGTCGCATTCGAAATCACACAAGTTATTTGAAAAAAGGCGCCGGTATCTACCCTTTCAATATTAATAAATATTTAGATATGTATAACATTTTCCGAATTAAAATTTTTTGATTACATTCGGTTGTCTTTGCTTAAATAAAACTTTTGAACCGATTAGAAAGTGCAGCCAATCATATCGCGATATTTTAAAATAAATTATATTTATGTATACTGTCTATGATTAATTTTCAATTTTTATACTTCCGAGCTTATCGTTCATATCATCATAACATTCATCAATATTCCATAAAAATATTAAACACAATGACAATATACTTCTACAAATCTAAAATAAAGTGGATTCATTGTAGAAACACAGTAAGTTTTTTTAGAGATCTCTCAAAACAGTGGAACCTTTGTTTCCCCTCACAAACTTATTTATTTACTTAATCCTTGACCTGTGCAACGCCGGGTATGACCAGCTAGTTTCTAATAAAATCACGAATTCAGTATTCAAAATTAATAATCCTCGATGACTGCATTAATTTTTTTTGGATTTTGCTGTAAATTATTGAAAATCTTGAAAATTGAGATATTACGAATTATGAAAAATATATATTTTTTCCGTCTTCATATTTTGTACATTTATTTTAGAGTTGTGATATTTTTTTATTGGGTAGTTAATAATGTTTTCAATACTTCTGCATTATCAACTCAAAAATGAAAATTCGGACTCGTCGCAGTCTAGGACTAGGGGTGGGAATTGTTCGTACATAGATTTCACTGTATTCTGAACATCCCTAATCGCGTATGGGCTTCGACCCACTTTTTTTTCATTTTGATTCCACTTTTAAAATCCCCACCAGGCGATAACTGTTACATTGTAAACTTCAAATACCGAACGTCTGACCAGGGGCGTAGCGGCTCCCGGGGGGCTCCTTTTTAAAATTTCACTAGACAGCGGTGCAGCCCGGCGGTGGGCGGCGGGGCGGCAGTGGCGGCTCGGGAGGAGGGCGGGGGGGCAGATAATAAACCTAACGTTACGCGCCAAAGGCACAAGTAAAAGCGCCCAAAGAGAGAAACATTCGTAGCTACTATTGGTCTCCCTTACAAAACCGATGTTGTGGTCCTCAAATGTTTCTTGGATTGTTTCCAATTCGAATAAAAAATATGATAAAAAATATTAGGTACTTTTTATTGCTTGGGTCGAAACTTTGACATTTTTAGACAATCGGCAGTTTTCTAAATGCAATGTGCTTGTTGGTCTTATGGTAAAGACCATGAGGCTAACAAGTTATTGATATTTATTTAGCTAAGTTTAAAAATAGTAATAATATTAATGGGACACGTATTCCGTGTATGCATCGCTAGTAAAAAAAGTAGTAGTTTTGGGTGGTGGGTGGACATAATAACAAATGCAGTCGTCCAGTGATACCCGCGGAGAATCAAGAGGCCGACAGGCCGCCCTAAAATCCAATGAACTTGATAAAATCATCAAATTCTGCGGAAATACGTGGTAGCGTATAAAAACAGAGAGACACCTTGGGAGCCCGTCACGTTGCATTAGTTAGAAATCAACTGCTAATTATGACGATAATACCAACCTTTTTTTCAGAAAACTCGTGGCAAGAGACGTAATTCTGTACGTCAGTTTTATTAAAAGTTAATATCAACCACACAATCTGGTGTGGGACCCACCACAAACTCAGGACATACTACACTTTCGCAATCCAGATTGGTAAAACTTTAAGCTAACCAACCACTCACAGAATCTCAGTTTATCTAATCACTAATTAAATTTTTTCCCAATCTCCACAGTTGCACATTTCCAAATATTATTATTATCCATCCGTACCTTGAAACAAAATCCTAAGCCGAAGCAAACGGACAAACATAATTCCGCATCCGAGCGGGCGCCCGAGCACCCCCTCAAACGAAACGGAGCAGGTCTCGCCGTCCCTGTCCGGCCCGCGCGCGCGAGCGAGAGGCGCGTCCGTTTGAGGCGGTATTCCGCGCCCGGCTCGCAAGTCGCCGGCGCCGGCCATGTATGCGAAATTCGCCTTTATCTTCCCTTTTCCTCGTTCATTAAAATTCTCTTTATTTATTGAGAATTTCGAAATCATCTGCCTGTGAATTCTAGATTTTATTTTCGTTTTTTGCGTCTGCTTCGGGGGGACGGACACGTGGCCAAACGTGCGCTGCACATGTCTTGCACATGATGGAAGTACTTTCGAATCAGTGGCGAGACGTGGAATCAAAAGTGGAAGAGTACTAATGAGATACGTACATGCCAACATGTAAGCATTTAAGGGTTTTCACCACCACAAAAAATGCATTCAAATTCAAAAAAAACTTTGACTTTACACCATCGCACGTACAAAATATGTATTATCATCATTGTTTATGACGTAAATTGGTTAACATTTATCATTAACAATTAAATTTGAGAATTTCAAAATGGCGGCGTTGTGTGCTGATCCGCAAAAGTCTTTCTCCGTAGCTCGCGCAGATAGTGGAGTTAATCATGTCGCCATGAAGAAGTTAATTATTTTCTTGTTGAATAATGCAATATTTATGATGTAGCATATCGAAAAAAATTAGTTGTGTAAATTGTTTAACTTAAATTATTTTGTATGAAAATGGGTTCATTCGGATTGCAAAAAATGTAAAAAATCATACGCTACAAGATATATAATGATGCGTGTAGGTACTATTAATTTGAACAAAATCAGCTTGATAGTTTTTGAAATTAATTAAGATTAATTATTTAAGCCACCTCGTACAGGTCGTAAGCCCTGGGCCATTCTATAAAAAAGACTTCCATATACGTTTCTCATATAAATAGTTTCGTCTCTATGAGAATTTATCTTAATTTATAATCATACCTTTGTGGACAAAATCCAGTAATTGTGTTCTCAGAACTTTCTTCTTCTTCTTCCTTGCACTGTCCCAACTCATTGCCTAGGTAAGCTGTTGGTGTCGGTTCTTCTCGTTCTCAGGCTGTATCTTCTTCGGTTCTGTTAGGTTCTCTGTAGTATTTTGGAGCATTTAGTCATCCAATTTTTTTCGCAGAACATAGATATAAAAGTGTTGTTAGTTTGTCAATCAGTCTGAAAAACGGAGTTTCGAGAAAAATGCGTTTAAAAAATCACCTGCAATGCTAGCTTCAAATTACTTTAACCCTACATAAGTCTGGATATCACTTACCAATCTTTATGGAATTATTTTTTGGTTTTAATTTTTTAAACATTTTTTTACGCAGCAATGAGTTGCAAGAAGTTCCACAGAATAGGTAAATCCAATTTATCCACACTTGACGCGTGTACGACCGCTCTTAAAAACCAGAAAATTTATTATGTAATCCCGTTAATAAATCAGATTTCGCAATTAAACTTTATTGCGTAAATTATTCCAAACTCCGACATTGACGTCAGTCAGTAAAAGAGCAAACAATTGAATTCAACTTCAGCGATAAAATTCTTGATTCAGAAATAATTCATTTCAAAAATCGTCGATATTTCGTTACGCCACACTCTTATTATTCGAGCGACTATGCGAAAATTCACGTACAATGCGTTTTATGTGCTCCTGGTAAAGTTTTTCAGGAAGCCTTCCGTTGCGTGAGTCAGCCCTTGCGTTGTTTGATCGAGCAACTACGCAAAAACTATTATCCAAGGTGTATTATGTGCTCCTGGCAAAATTTTTTAGGAAACCGTCCACTGTTCAGGTTACCACGGCACTTGTGGTGTTTAATGGTTGTGCGTTGTATATATATATACATACACTTCGACACATCATACCACCCTGGTAGAAAACATCAGATCTGATGATGTTGGCGAACAGGAAAATGAAGAGTATTTTACTGTGTAGAATTGTGAGCGTCGGGCTCTCTAAAATAGAGGAGTTTGGAAACTAGGTGAAGGGCTGTTTCCATTATTTATTTATTTTATTTATTTATTTGTTTAACGCCCTTATGGGCTTTTACAAATATACAGAATATTTTTTTTTTTAAATAACAAGACAGTTAAAAGTTACAATAATAATAGTTGAAAGGTAATAATAATAATAATAATAATAATAATACAGAAAAACATAAGACAGATAAAATAATAATACAGTTTAAGGTACAAATAATAATAGTTAAAGGTAAAATAATAATACAGAAAAATTTATTGTCCATTTTCATTTCGTTAAGATGTAAACAATTGTATCAACTATACTGAATAACACACAATTAATAATGTGCTAGCTGTAACCCGTCAAAAATGACGGTATTTTTACGTCGATTCCTAAGGAATAAGTATTTATTTAAAAAAAAATCGAAAAAAATATTACAAAAAAAATTGGAAAAAAAATTAACGAAAAAAATTTTTTCGAAAAATACACTCTAAGGCGCTGTCCATGTGTAGCTTCTGATTTGTTGGACTCACTATCTTTTACGGCTAGAATACGCTGGAGGTCTTGATCACCATCTTCTTTGTTAAGAAGTGGTATTCCACTTTTGCCAAATTTATCAATATTTGCAAGACAACTTGAAGCAAGATTTTGATTACAAAGTACATCGCATTCGTCCATTTTCTCTTCGGTGTTCTACGACATCTTAACACACGAACGATCACGAGTTTGTGTTGACTTAAGATCTCGACGTGATCTGGGAGGCTTTTGTACGTTTGCACGGCATTACGATCTTCGATACGTTGCGTACGGCAATAAATGTGTCCGTCTATCCGTCACGAGATAAAATTGAGTCCGATACGAGAGACAATCATCGTTAAAAATGCGAGCGAGCAAACAAGCGACTGTTTGATCTGGGCTTGTGTACCACGGAGGCTGAATCGAAGATTTACGGCTGTGTTTTTCCGAGCAAAAATAACTATTAAAAGTAATAAGAATACCATAATAATTCAAGACTGGAGTATTTGTTGTATCAATGACGACATCTGTAATGTACATCTCGACATTTGGGACCATCAATTTCGTGGTAGTGTTGAAAAATATTTGGCGTAGGTACTACGGAGAAAATGATATCATGATAAAAACTCTTTTATATCTGATTTAAAAATGGTATTTCTTTATTCAATTAGGCCTCTAATTTAAATTGTTCAATTAACGTAACCCAGTATTTACCGTTATAATCCCCACTGTTCTTTCGCGGAACATTGGATGGAGTTCGAATTAACAATCGATCGAAATGTATCTTCACTGAGGAACACACACTTGTTACAAAAAATCGCACGTGACTACTGTAAACATTACTGAAATCGTGACAAAGACAGGAACTAATATCCTATGAAAAAGTAGAGTATGATTACATTTATTCTTTGCTTACATTTTTGACGAAAATGACCACGTGCGAATGGTACAAATATATATGTATCTTCATAGACGATGTCCATCACAAACATTTTTCCACTTGGGATAATTCTTATGTTATAAAGCGTTGTATAATATAAATATGTAAATATCCACATGCCGAGATGCTTTCGACATCTTTCGTTTAAGTTTTGAGTAGTTTACTAATCAGGGGTAAACTTGCGAGGTGACATATTTCCTCTCACGCATGCGCGCGTGCATGCCCGCACACACACACACACACTCGCACACATAAACTCACTACAAATAAATTTAATAAATGTGCACGATAAATATCATTAATTAGTTTCCTTGATACCTTGTTAACTAAATAATAAAAATGTGAATTGACAGGCACAATGCCTACCGACCCAGGAATTCAATATTATATTTGAGTCACTCATTTCATAACCATAACGACTCATTCTGACGCGTAAACACGGCGGTAGTCAAACAAGAAGCTTTGACTGAGATGTTCCCTGACTGTTTACCTACTGGTCTCTGCATGAAGTCAGTGTGTTTGACACCGTGTTTCACTTTCAACAAAACAGACAGAACATAAATAATGATAATGAATTTCTTTTGTGCCTACTCTTTAGGATTTTTTTCTATAATAGAACCACTATTCTGTTCTCATCAATACAGCCTTCTATATCTCCACGTTTAATAGTCTTTGAAGTATATATATATATTTTTTTAAATAAAAATAAACACGCGTACACGGAATACGCGTCACATCAATTTTTCTACTATTTTCTAACGAAGCTAAACACTTGTGCTATGAAATAGAACTAACTTACTGGTATCCTGGAACAACCCACAACCACTAAGTCAATAGGCAAGTGTGTTAACCATATATATAGTCGTGTTTACCAACAAAATACGTATATATTACTGATGGAATCGACCTTAACATGATTCGTGATGATCTTCAAAATGGATGGAATAAAATACTCTACTCGATTTTCATACGTGATAGTGTATTATATTGATTTATATTTAATTATTATTATTATTAAATATCACTAATAAATACTTCATCAGTTCATTCTGTCACTCTCGCAACTCAGGTAGAATAATATATAAATAAATTCAAGTAGAGAAAAAATCATTCAATGATAGATTTCGGGCTACATCATTCTGCTTGGGAATGCAAAGTAAAACAAATAACGTTACTGCATTTTCTCATCCCAGTTAGTTTAACTAGGTAGAAAATTCTTCAAAGCAATTACTCTTACAACACGCCTAGTGACAATTTATTAGTAGGCACTGACGATTCTTTTATATGCGCAGTTGACAATTTTCCACAATAATCATAATATTATCAAACATCTCGCGTTCTTGCAATGTCTACCTTTGATTATGTCTCTTAATTGCGAAATAATTACCTCCCAGACATGGAAGGTGCGCACTTAAAAAGGGGTCACTTTGTGTTTCGTACCCTCGTGTGTACCTTATCGCGACACACACAGACTGCAAGCCAACAATATGTTCGCTGTGACGTCACATGAATATCTTCTGCATAGATTCAAAGCTAATTAAACCGTGTAAAATGAAATTATTCACTCGAAACAAACAAACAATTTTATGCTGACAATAGCAAACTTAGCCTACAATATGCAAGAATATTCTCTTTGCAAAATTGTTCTTCTTCTCCCAAATCATGCTAAACTTTCTTTTAACCTACATTTTTGGACAAAATGATTCTTTGTGCTATCCTGCAATTTATTTATTTATTATTTACACAATAGTAATGAATTAAAAATAACCCAATTCTCAACCACAGCGCTCCACGAGATGAAGCCTGATGGCTTCAGAACGTAATTATAATAAATCGAAATTCTAACGTAATTATAATAAATCGCTCATCCATAATATCCATTAATGGTATTCATTATTTGATATACATCCAGAAAAATTAGATAAAATAGTGTTCTGACAATTTTCATCTTCATAAACACATGTTAGCCTTCAAAATAATTTTCCATATAAGTTATCTATGAAATAGATTGCTGTTTGTTTATTAATTTAAAACCCTCAAAAGTGAACAAGTTTAATAATTCCGATACATTTTAATCTCTTATCGAATCGCGGTGTATCAATAAAATTACATTGTGTCGCCCCCTATTTATTTAGTCACCACCAGGCAGCATCCTCTCTGGACCCACTTATTGATTTAATTTATTCCAACATTGATCTCAATATTGACAACCTCGTTTCAACGCCACATAATTCCGCGGATCAACCGATCTACCCTTCTTAGATCAGTGAAACTCAATTTAGAGTATTTTTTTAATGTAATAATATTTATTCAAGCATTACCACGCATTTTATAACCAAATTAGCATGTTAAATTTTTTTTAATTTTTATTCATCGTCTTAATCTTAACACCTGGTAACTCGACAAGAAAATATTCTGTATAGACGATGTTTAAAGACTTTGATCCATAGGTTATTTTAAAAAATGTATCCGACTTGAAGGACCGAATTTTGTAGAATCCGCCTCAATATACCTACTAATTACTAATAGATAATAAATTACTTTTTTCCAAAATTATATCGTTTTATCTGAAAATCTTGCTGAAGAACGTGCAAAAAATATGATATTATAGCATATGTATGCAATTTTTTTCAATGATACAAATACGTATGTATCTACCAAGCTTCGTTCATTTTTTCTTTAACAGAATAAAATAACATAAAAAATGAATCATTAATACCAAATTAAATGCTTCCAGATTTCAAATAAAATAAAAAATATTTCTACCATAAATAAAATGCGAAATGTTAACAGTTTGTTTGTACTTGATAAGAGGGTTCTGACAATGTGTTTTTTATTATTGTTATTCAACAACCCATCGATTCAACACGAGGTTAACCATCGCGGATAATTCTCACCCCTCTATCGGAATTATTGGTAATTACCGATGGGTAATCGATTACAGTAGCACCCCACATGGCATGTTTTTTTAGGGCGACGCGCACCAAAAAAATGCATTGTGCGTGCTAGGAGAACGAATCTTATTGTCGACGATAAATAGGATCATGTATTGAAAATATAATACGTTTTGATATATTAAATTATTATAAATTGATAGAGTGCATTGATACCATACGTGTGCGGTTTGTCACGACCACAATGCACACTCAGTCTTCGAATGATAAGAATATTTATAATTGAAAATATAAATTTCTTGCGGTTTGAACTACAATTAGTGTTCTTTCTCCGAAATGTACTAACTATATTAACTATCGGATAATTTAGTACCTACACAACATTGTTATGATATTCAATGCTTTCTCTAAGCTACGCACGTACATTCTCTAGAAATAAAAAAATCTACAAATGGCAAGTTCTATGTTTTTTGAGAATTTTATGACTATAATCACTTGGAGTTTGCTTGGAAGCTTTGAAGGGTTATGATGTTGTTGTCTTACATACTCTAAAAAGATTAATCAGTCAGTAAATTTATGCTAAACAAGGAAAATAACGAAAAGAAAATAAACTTATTACCTACTATTAAAAAATTTGCATTCTCGGTGATCCAAAAATTCGATAAAATATTGGTGGAATGAATCCCGCCATGTTTCAGTGGGGTTAGTTCACAGGATCCTTTTTCACTAAAGTCCAATTAGTTTAAGTTAGGAGACAGAAAAATAATCAAATTCTCGCGTGCCAAAAACTTTCAATTTTTATTACTGTTTATATCATTTTGTTTTCTTATTGTTGCAGATTTCCCAGCTGGGCGAAGACGTGCAGCGATTGCGCGCGTCGCTCGGCGCGCTGAGAGACGCGCACGCGCAACAGCTGCGGAGGCTGGAACAGAGGCTAGACGACAAGCGGAGACACATCGCAAGGCTGGAAGCCCGACTGGACACGCAGAGAGACTACGATGATATCAAGCGGGAAGTCAGGTGAGAGCGCCGGAACCGGTTTATACCATCATTTTTGGAAACTAAAAAACTTGGAGAATAAACTATTGAAATGTCGAGAAAGTCATTTTATCAACAACAAGACCAAGAAGACGCTTTTCTGCAAGATAGATAGGCAAAATAAAGGAGTTCTGCTTTAAACTTCTTCTGCTGCGATCAACACCCCTCAAGACTGAGAGGAATAATAATAATAATAATAGTTTTTTATTCATATCTTATTTTTTTGAATTGTATTACATGTCGACTGCCTAACTAGGGATTACCTAGGGATTTTTTGAAGGCAGTCGACTATTTACATAGCAAAAAGAGAAGAATATAATTTAGTATACATTACAATAAATTTTTAAACGAACAAATGTATAAAAAATTTAAATTTGATAAAATAATTAGTAACAAAAAACATAATTATAAGAGAAATCGAAATAAAATATAAATTACAAAATATATAGTAAAAATTTTAAATAAGCTAAAAACATTGAGTGAAAATTACACAACATTACAAAGGAATTCATTTTAGGGTTTTCTCAGATAGTTCTCGTCCGATTTCAATGAGCCACCCATTTAATTGTTTTTTTAGACCATGTGGTCTCATTTTTTTAAAGTTATCCGGTATCAAATTATATATTTTGGGCCCAGGTATGCATAATGCGCTTGTCCTAACTTCAAAATTTTTTTGTCATTTCTTAGCCATCCTTTGGTAGAATTTCTAATTTGGTATTGGTAGTTTAATTGGACATAGCTATTTATATTTTTATGAACATGTAAAATCACATTGTGAATATAAATTTGTCTAGTATCCAAAACCCTTAATTCCCTATAGAGACATTCACTCGGATATCGAAATGGTTTTTTCATGGAATGGAGATGTATTTTAAGAAGAATGCACTTTTACTACTAGTTGTATGCACTCTTCTGTATTTTATGTTCTCCTAAATGATGTGCTATAAGAATGGATGTGTTTCATTCGTTTATTAATTTCTATCAGTTTTCCTGACTTATTCACGCATCTTAACGTCACTTCATTGGTAATGAGGTCAATATAATTATTTTAAGGAATTAAATAAAACAAAATAGTTTTAAAAAGACTGGTAATTCAATAACAAGATTGGTAATTAATTATGTTTGATTGATGTGCCTTTCCACGAAACGTCAAATCCTTTAATTTTATTACCGTCGCGGCGTCATCTTATGCACAAGTCTTCACCAGTTGCATCTTGTACGCTCTAATGTCTGATGTCTGCTTAACTCGCGCAAGAATGCATTATTAATGACACTGCACTTTACAATTTACGGTTCCCGTTCAACAAACTAACCCAACCCTTTACCCTGCGCATCTTGATTCATTTTCAGTGCTCTGTTGGCACAACTTATCATTTGGGCGCAGTTCAAACATCGACGGAGATTACAATGTCTCTTTTATTGTACCTGTAAACTAGTTGTGTTTACATCGCGTCAGAACCCGGTTTTATTAGATTTTTAATAAACAAAAAATGAATTGTAAACAAATCTAATGTTTATCGCTCGTTTAAACAATATTATGTCCAAAATTTGTGATGTAATAGTGAGTATGATACCAAGTGCATATGATAATAAAATATTCAAATGGTCTCATTTTGATTCACCCCTATCAGTCGTTAATTACTTACATATTTAAATAATGTAAAATATTTAATAAATGACGGATTAATTTCCTAACCATTGAGTCATTTTATCCGGAAGATAAACTTTTGGCAGTCTAAGAGTTTTTTTACATTTTTCAATACAGTCATAACCGGTACAATATTTAAAATACATTGAAAACATGAACTGTGTTATCTCTACATCGATTATCACGAGTAATCTATATTATATTACAGAAAATTAAAAAAATATATACTTTTATATTTGTATATACCTGTATGAGCATTTATTTACTCATGTTAAAAAAGTATATAAAATAAATAGAGTAGCTTGTTGGTCTTGTGGTTAGGTCTCGTGATCCAAAGGTCGCGGGCTCGAACCTCACTCCAGACCAGCAAGTTAATCCTATTTTCATAGCACAAGCGTTTAGCTTAGCTTGACAATAGTAAGAATATTGATGTGACACGTAATCCGTGTTCGCATCTCTATTTCATTTAAAAAATGTTAATTTGATACAAAACTGAAGAATCTAAAAAAATATAACAATACCGAAGATACGGAAACTAAATTAACATATTTTATCATCTCTTGACGATATCACACTGCAGGGTGACAGTTGTATGTAATCAACATGCAAACATAAAAATCAAATATGGGATATAAACACGGCTGAAGCAATAAAGCTCCGGGTTCATCCACCTTGCACCTTATTTCATTTTGATTAAGACAACACGGACGTCGGCAGGTGAACGCTGGCCTTTTTACTACCTTAATAATCATTAGTACAAATACGGAGGGAAAACAGCGCATGTAGTATAGAAACCTACCTAACAAACAACACTGAAAAAAAAAAATTAAAACACACCAAGTATTTGTTCGCGAAATACCTGTCATGATCAGAAGAACCAAATATTTGAAGACTGCTCTGTTAAAAAAGCTTCAACAACCGAAGAGTATGCATAAGACCGCACTGATTGCCTTATAAATCCACCTTAGACGTAAATTGCTTCACCTCCTAGGTAATCTATATAGCTCTGTTAATATATTTATTGCTCTTATACTATACACATACCAAAAAAAAAATTAAGTTTCATTGTATACTTTGCCTGTATACTTAATCTATTATTTATTTATTTATTTAAATTGTTGATATTCTTTCATTTTTGTAAACTTTTTTCTTACGCACTTAGATAGCGTGCTACTTGAAAACTCTATGCTTTAGGTATATTATATAAAATCCCAATTCAGGGCGTGTATTATTAATAAATAAATAATAAGCTCAGAAGCAAAATCGACACTACCCAAATGACGAAATTTAGATAAACATTTTTGTTACTGATTTTAAAGCCAGAACGGTGATTTTAAAAATAATACTGCCTAACCTAACCTCGTGATTGTAAGTAAGAAAGTTAAGATCTCAGAATTGTAACATTGTTAACAACCCGAATCACGATATTTTGGAAATCCCTGTCAAAGGTGCATTTATTTTGACAAATAAATATAAAATAAATATTTTGACAAACAGGGGGGCGCGCTGCGAGTATAACAAATTTGTAAATACGTACCTAAGTGGTGCCATATTGTGAGCATATTTAATTGTTTATTCTCTAATTTTATATACTCACAATTATATTTTCGTGCCGTACAACTGTGTGTGATTATGATAAATCGTAAACAGAACAACCACAGCGCGCACTTGTCTATGATTTGGATACACACTTTTTTTTCTAAATCACAAAATCTCTTCTTAAAGGACCCCCATTGTCGCTCTTTATTTTATTGCTCCGGGGGTAAATAAATGAAAAAAGGTTTCCGTGTAAACAAAGGTCGGGGAGTTTTATGGGGGGTCGTTATCTAACCCCTCCCCCGCGCCCAGCCTACCCGACTTAATGCTGCGCCACTGACACAATCAGATGTCAACAAAACAGAGTAAACTTTTATCAATGAGACCACTGTTGTTGTTCGTCCGTTAAGAGGATCAAAGACACCATTATGTTATAATTATTTTTATTTTAATCTTTGTCTTCTTCTTCTTCATCCCCTTTACCCTAATCAGGGTCCGGTATATCAACTCAGATTATTTATATTCTAGTATGGATTATTTACGTTAGATGGACTCACAGAGTCCTGAAATGGAGACCTTGGGAAAATAAAAGAGGCATCGGAAGACCTCAAAAGAGAAGGGCCAATGGTGTAAACGTTGTAGGAGGTAAGAAATGTCTACAACTATCAAATAACAGGGAAAGATGGAAGGGTATGGAAGAGGCCTATATCCAGCAGTGGAGAGATATATAAGAAGAAGATATATAAATGAAACACTTGCTTAATACCACTAATGGATTTAATTATACACTAATAGTTTCGAGAATTACAGATGTACACATCTATAGATGAGAATATAAACTTTTAAAAAGTTCATCTGTAGTTCTCGTAAACTCATCTGCTGCAGAAATTAGTGATGCTCAAACCGTTATTTTAACCGGTTTCAACCTGGTACAGTTAATTGAGATTTGTATATGATTTCGATGATTGGTAACTGAGATGTTTAATACCGGTGGTTGCTCGTAGAATTGCGAAAAACCAGTTATCGACATGATCATATAACAGTTTATGTGACACCAGTTGAATACCATCACTAGCAGACAGTTCAAGTATAATTCAATGCTGTATTTTTCTTATTTTCCTTCAACTTCTTCTTTTGCTCACTTCCTTCCACTATTGGATAACTTAGGTCCTTCTTATGACCCCAAAAACTTTCTATCTTATTTAATCGTCATCCTTGCAATCATTTTTACCCTTGTGATTGTCGTCCCGCCTGTTAAAATATGTCAATTTGCTTCTTATTCATATTTCGAGAGATTGGATCCAAGTGCCTGTTCACCTGCGGTTCTATCACGTTCTTGCTCACGTTCTTCTACATTGGATAATTGAGACTTTCTTATGACTCCAAAACCTTTCTTTCTTGTATCTTCGTCATCCTTGCAAACATTTTTGCCCTTCTGTTAAAAGATGTAAATTTTCTCCAGTCGTATTCCCATTTCGAGAGATTGGATCAAATTACCTATTCACCTGCGATTCTACTCCATCGCGTGTGAACCGGGCTTTACTCTCGCGCCGATCGCCGGCAACACTATGCAGAAAAAATAACGTCTCTTTATTGTTGTGTACACGCTGCGCGCGCGATTTCGGCTCTTATCTAGGGGTGGGGGCATCTGCGATCGCCGCCTTTGAACTATTTTCGAATAAAGAGCGCCGCCTTAGACAAGGTTCGGGGAATTTTGAAATCAAAATGTTTGGGTGAAAAGTTCGTCAGGAAACCTATCAATAGATGGCGGCAGATATCAAAGACGAATCGTTTGTAGATGGATTCATTAACGCGTGTTGGACAACGCGGCTTAATGTTGGGCAACCTGCATTGATTGATTGTACCAACATCACAGCTTTCGTTTAGTGAAATCTGTTATGTTTAAACGCCTTTTAATTAGATGAAATTCCGTCAAAGAAGTTATTACATTTGTCTATTAAAAGTATATAGGGTTAAGCGTGTATCTTTAAGTTCAATTCATCATCATCATCACTAGGGGATGGCCTTCACGAGTGTATCCCACTTTTATTCGCAATCTTATTCGCAAAATGTGATGATTTCATTATTCCAGCTTGTCTAGATCGGCCTGCTAACTAGGCCGTGTATTACCGGTTTTCAGTAATTTTTGTAAATTATTTTGCATTTTTTAATGTATTACATATTAATATTTTTAGCTACGATATTAAATGACGATATCTGCGGAAAGATCTTTGAGTGTTTTTTGTATGGTTCGTTTACACAGAATTGCGTGGAATCTTCTCCATCGTAATACAATGCGCGCATGTGCGTTGAGTATCCGAGACCAAACATTCCGAAAATCACTAGTAAAGTTTACTGTTCTTTCAACCTTGATTCTAATTTATAGCATTTAAAATTAAACTATTTCTTTAAAATAACATCGTATGTGATGTAATTAGTCATTTTTATTCAAAATAAATATCAAGATGTAACAATTTATTTCAAGTAAAATGTTTTTTTTTCAATTCGTTGTTTTATATCATGGTATAATGCTATTAAATAATTACAAAAAAACCTGTATTAAATTCAGAGTTGTATTGATTTACCGGTAATGCGATAAAATGATTTAATTCAGTTAAATTCATCCTTTAGCCGTATATGCTTTATTCCACGATATTCTAAAAGGAAACTTTTGCAACGCTAGATTTAAAGTCCCTCAAGACGTATTTTGAAAACACACCATTATACATGCCTTTATCAAACTCCATTTGTTTGATAAGGAAGACATTGTATACAAGTTGTACTCATTTCCTTTGCCCTGTCGTACAAACTGGTAGATAGTTGTTCAAGTCGACTCGGAGCTCTCCAACCGAAGCAATAATTCTTATTTAAGGAAGCGCATCGTAAATTTTAAAGTTTACAATGTGAATAAAAGCTCCCAGCTAGGCGGATAGCTTTCGGCGGAACCCTAGATGCTATGTGCCAAACACAATAACGTTACAACACAAAATTTGTATTGTTCAAACGCTGTACGTCACGTATAATTTAATGACTTTTTACGAGACAATAACACTTCGGAATCGGGGAATGGCGTAATTCGAATTTAAACACAAAAGCGTCCAGCCACCGGATCATCCATCAGAGATTTCAAAACCGACAGCGAGCTGGTCTACGCAGTCTCATCGACACTTGCGTCTTGGCGCCAGCAAGGTTGGGAACTGGAGTTCTTGCACAAGCCCGAATCTGGTGACTACTATGAAGACAATGAACAATTGCGCTATCTGTTTGTTTTGAACCGTAGTTCTTAGGTAATCGCTAAACGTGAACCTTAATTAACCTCATCAGTCACTCAGAATACGTCACTGCATAAATGTGGAGACGTAAAACGAATCACAATATTGATTTATAACCAATATATTACCCGAGGCTGACTGAAATTCACTTTGGGGTATAAAAGCAAAGGCAGCATTATCTAAAAAAAAATAATGCAGTCATCGAGGATGTACTGAATTCGAAATATTATGGGAGACATAGCCTGTAAATTTTTAGAAAATACTAATTTGGAAGGGATAGATGCATAAAAGCACTGTCAGCATTAAAATCATTTTTTTAATTTTTTGGATATTTCTGCCTTTGCTTTTATAATACCCCACATAAGAATGGATGGAAATCTATGTTATCTGTAAATGAGTTCAATTACATTTTATTAGTTTTCTATTCAAGTTTTGAAAGTATCACAGTCTGTCATCGACAGGTGAAGTATTGAACTGACTACATTCAAAGATAGATTTTTACATGAATACGGTGCAAATACAAATAATTAATTAGCTACGTACAGAAGCTAATTAGCGATGCTATCGGTACTACATGCCTCGCTAGATATAAATATAGCTATTATACGAATTAAATCGAAAATTAAACTATTTTTTTTGTTTGCAATATGTACGAGAAGACCAGTAAGAGACACAAGGGATCTAGAAACACTGATTCCCTCAGTTTTGATTTCGTCTGACGAATTCACTTTTACAAATACTTTCCGAAAATTACTAATCATAATTTTTCAAGATTACAAAATCCTCTTACTTTAGTTAATAACAGTCTTGTCCCCACAAGAATACGGGTCATGGACTCCAACTCTTGAACTTCACCAGAGAAACCTTAATTCAAAAGATATGAACACTACTTTTTTCAAAGCCTTTCTTGCGCCTGTTTTCTTTACTTGGGTCCTGAAAATCATGCGGAATACCGTGAGACCAGGATGTATGTTCTACCAATATCGATAGCCAGGTTCCTAGAAGGTGTTGTGAATATTAAGGGATGTTTGTCAACACGGAGTTGTTGGGTTATCAAAAGGAAATCAGCTTCCTCAAGATGTTTTTTGTGTTTCGTGTGTGACCAAGATTATTGTGTTTGCGGGGTCATGATTAGATTGTTGTATTAACTTTTAACTAGCCGGTTAATGTACAATATAAAACCAGTTGGAGCATTTCTACACGTATAAGATTTAATTGGTATTTAACTAAATTTCAATCTTTTTTATATTAATAGTAATCACAAATATCCTAAAATTTTGTGGCATTCAAAAATTATCATATTTACATTGTTCTGAACCTCTCGTACATTTTATTACATTTTACATTTCATTCTTATTCTGCAGTCATATAATAAGAAGAATTACGTTATCGATTGAATTATGTCATTTTTAAAAATATTTATATAAACACTGTACACATTACTTTATATATCATTGATAATCTATGAAAAAAAATCTTTAGATCTCAAAGATTATCTTTACATAGAAAAAAGTAGTCTTTACAATATTTTTATTCAACCCAATTAATAAATTTCCCATTGGTTTCCTTAAAATATTTTTTTCTAGATTTTTATCAAAAAATAATATGGCAACTCAGCTTATTTTTAAAATTAATATTTTGTTAATATTTATATTTTATGATGTAGTGAGCTGAAAATAATCGCGTTGACCTATAAATTTCAGACAGACTACAAACATTACGACGCCAGAGAGCGTCATTCGAGAGTCCACGCAGGACGTTAAAAAAAAAAAAAAAATTCTCGATACAGTTTCACCCGCCACTAAATATCATAATCCATTACAAAATTCATTGATCGTCAGAGCTTTGTATAAACAGGTGTTGCACAGGGTCCCCATTAAGGCCCTTCCACTCTCCGCGCCCCCCTCGTCCCCCGCGCCGCCCGATCCGGGGCGGTCTCCGATATTGGTTTAATACCCTCACCGCAAAACGGACGTTAATTTTTAATATAAACACAAGAGTCGTTCTACATTTTTTTTCATCAGGATACCTGCGTACTTTTTTCACTTTTCGTCGCGAAGTTCGAGCAGACGAGAGCCGGGGGTGTGGAGCCCTGTTGAAATTTTAATATATTCATGAGGGGCGGTTCTTTTTTTAGCTAATATTGGATATTGTTAGGCGATTAAGCATCCACAGGCTTTTTGTCGCGACATTAAATTGGGGAAAGGCAGTGCCTTCTTTACGGATTTATGACCGTCCGCGATGGTGTCCCTCTCCCGAGTTTATAATTTATTTTTAGAAAATCTTGAAAAAAAAAAGTACCGCAGAGCGTCTGTCCATGCGCTTTACTCCATCATCATTATTATTAATTAACGATTTAAAATGAAAAGTTAGTAAATATTAATGAAAATAGTTTTACATATATTATATCACGGTAAAAGCGGCACAAGCACAATCTAGTTTAAGCGAAGGTGAATAGACGCCTTTTACACTTGGAGATACGGCATACAAAGAAAATATATAGTCCAACATAACAAAAAGGAACAAAGTATTGCGCATAAGATAATCCATAAATAAATAAATAAAGCATAAAAGTAATTTTATAAAGTAAAACAGAGTAAGAAAATCATAACATTTGAAGTATAGGGGTGTCGAGAAACATAGAAAAATAAAAAATCGGTATATTAAATTAACGATGTTCAATGTAAACCGAAGCAACACATAAAAACAGAAGTAACCAGGAACATAGAAGTAAATAGGAAATAGATGTACCTACATAAATATTAAGAAAAAAATTATTATCAATTCGAAACTATTTTTATCGATTTTTTCCTAATAGATTATTTTTCTTTCAGCATTCTCCGTTCCGTAGACCTATCCGCAGCCAACGAGAACAAACAATTCCAACAGCTCCTGATCGAGAGATCAAAGGCGCTCTCCCAGTCCTGCGAGGCCCAGCAAGCCCTGCAGCAACCCCTGCTCCACCAGCAGGCCCAGCACCACCTGCAGCAGCAACAACATCAGCAGCAGCAACTCCAGCAGCAGCAACTACAGCAGCAGCAGCAACAACAGCAGCAGCTGCAGCAGCAACAGCAAGCCATCAGCCTCCAAGACTCGGACAGAGAGTCCGTGGAGCGGGAGAGACTATCCGCCAGTGTAGAGAGGAGAGATTCAGGTGTGTAGACGATGAAGCTTCAGGGCAGCACTGCTATGTGATTGGTCGTAAGAGATAAATTGCTCAAAATATATCTTTTCTTCTTAAAATTCGTTGTAACTGTTTCATATACAAATCAGTTTTATTCGTAGCGTTCATTATCTTTAATCTTGTCTTCCATCTAATGGATTATTTGTGATATTTTTTTCTATTTTGAGTGGTTTTCTCTTACGAGTTGTCACATTACTCATGATTCTCACTGATTGAATCGGTCACCAAATGCATTTTGCACTGCTTGGCAAAAGCTTGGATTATCAACTGTAGGAGGGTTTCATCTTTTCCGCTAAAACATGATGCATTTTTCCTGAATACTCTTTCTCATGATGTTACAATTGACCAGATTACAGATACCAAGCTTTATTCAACATAACATTAAATGTGTCCACAAATCATACTCGGGAATTGCCTGTTTCTTGAGTTTGTTTTTTTATAAATAATAACGAATCTAAAATCTAATATCAGATATTACATTTGCATTGTTAAAAGCGTATTATATTAAATATCGCTTAATTCGCGAAGATCTGGGTCTCATATTTTTAAAGTGAAACGTCAATGCTTTCCCATTTTTTATGATATAATTTTATGAAGGTGATTCAATCTTTTCACAATCATTGTGCATGATTTTGTGTGTTTCTTTTAATCCCATCTTTATTTTTATTTATATTATTTCTTTTATTCTTTTCGAAAACTTACCATGGACGTGTGAATAATGGAAAATAATAATTTACGAAAAAATATAGATTTCTCTTTTCATATTACGCTAAAAACCTGATAATTTGAAATATTTTTTTAGTATTTTAAATATTCAAATTAAAGAAAGCAATCTGTCCTAGAAAATAAAACAATAAACCTTCTAGAAGGATTTGAATTTTATATCTATGAACTCCGCGTAAAAACGTTCAATTGCTTTTAAAAAGACGAACATATGACATTGGAAAAAAATCTCAACAAAGTCAATCTATGATTTAGGATGAAAATTCATAATAAATCATCTTAATCATTAAAAAATATGTTAAAAAATGACGATGCAAAAAAGATTTTAAAAATAAAACAATCACCAAAGTAGGAAAACTTCACTACACTACTATACTGAGTCGAACGTATTAACTTATGACATCACTAATCATCGTAAACAAAATAAATCATTATAACCACTTACTCTATGACAATTTATGCTACTATTGTCATAGCGAGAGTTCCGGGTTCGTGATGTGTTTCGCTATAGTAATTGGGCCCCATGGTCTGTTGTTGTGTTATTAATAAAAAAATAACATCAGGCATAAAATATTTATGCTGCAAATGCAAACCTTTGTCAGCATCTGAACAAGATCTGAAAAAATCTCTCCAAGTAAGAAAAAATACTAAATTACTTTTAAATTTTCGTGATTAACATTTTGGAAGTCCATTGTAATTAAATTTTAGAAAAATTAATAATACACAACGTCGTTTACTTCATACTGTAATACTTTATTTAAAATTATAACGTTTTCTGCGCCATCTTCATCTGCAGTAAAAAAACTCTTTACTAGTAGTAGTAGTAGAAGTACGCATCGAAAGAGTTCTAATTTTTATTAAAGTGTTATAGTGTGAAGTAAACAACGTATACAATATAAATTTTTCTAATAGTTAATTAAATTACTATTAACCGAAACATGTTACTCATATAATGCTGAATTAAATTTGTCAAATACACCGGAGTCACATTACCATGACCTAGTCAAAATCTCATATAGACTGGGTGATGCTCTCAAAACGTCTTAGTTTTTTTTTTTTACTGAACACTAATTGCAGCCTCGCGTGCGTGTAAAACGGTCTCGACATTAAGGCACATCGCTCATACACGTGTCACTTGATTTTTCCCGCATTTCGCTGGCGAAGCCCACACCACACGGGCGAGCGTGGGCGGCTCGCTCGGCGCAACAGTTTGAAACTGATACCAAAATAAACCAAACCCAACAATACCTCACTTCCGAAGGGAACAATGGACCCACGGAGGGAATTTATTCGCGCGGCAGTTGCGGAAAATTGAGTTATTAGCGGGCAGAATGGCTGTCTTTATGTGTTGCATTTATAGATTCCAAATCTGTACTCTGTATCATATTATTCAATGGCGGACAATGCATCCGAGTTATACAACTGTCGGATTTATCTGATTTTAAAATATTAATCAAATGAGAACGGCTTCGACGCGGCTATGTATCCGCGGGGACTCGGTTCGATTCCGACGTCACGTGGCCGGCCGTAAAGCACAATGCAATTATTAATACTTCAGATGCAGAAAAACACGTTTTTGTGTGAATGTATTGCGTGTCTTATGCGAACGCGGCGGTGCATCATTTAACACTTAAGTTACATAGTATGTATGATCGTGGTATGGGGTGGAGCACAAAATAATTTCATTATATTTTGCATATTTAAATAATAAATAACTTATTTTTATTTAGCTCTTCTAATTATTATAAAACATTTAAAAACAGAATGGTCGTAGGTATCTAACCAATGCGACATCAAAAATATGGCTTTTCAGTGACTATCCATTTCCTACATTTTTTTTTCTTACTCGATAGATTCATGATTTAGGTCTGGTTGTAACAACTTGGAATATAGTTGACGACGACATTTCAAACGGTGAATCTCATTTGACGTTCGTCATAAAATCGATTTTATTCATTTATTCGACATCGTAGTGTCGAAATGTACAATATTATGTAGGATGCTACAGATTTTTCTATCAATCAACTGATTTTCCATTATCTCTTAATTTTTGTCGGAATAAATGGGTTTTGCCTTTAGGCATTGTTGACAATACATTTGTTTTCTACGTTTTGTCATACATAATGTTTTGATAACTATACATTTATAAGCCACAAGACAAATAAAAAGGTGGTAGGAGATGTGTCTGGAATACTATTTCATGGACTGTGGATAGAAAGAGACATTACCTATACTACAATGCCGAAAAATTGAATAAAAACGATTTTGATGATAGTTGTCAAAAATCATGCACGGTGCGCACGCGCACCGGCTTAAACGGGATTCACAATTTGAACTGTCGTCGCCAACTAAAATCCAAGTTGATTAGTGCGTTAGAAAATAACTAAATAACTAAAATTCGTCCTACTGCAGTGGATAACTTGGCATTAACGCATTTTCCTAGTAAAAGGACATTCCGGGATAGATATATTTTTTTACATCTTTATAAATGGTTTTCAATATTTTAGAACTTACATCTTCACAATAGATTGATTATGTTTTCATTCGATTTTTTTATTACTGGGTGTCCCTTGAGTTGTGCAGCCTTCGCCTTAAACTTTTAAATGTTAAAGATATTCGCTTTAGGGTTAATGGCAGATTTCAGTAAAACACTTCAAGGTTTAATCGTCTTTAAAATGCTGGGAATCATCGTCCAATGCGCGTCCTTGGCGCGTAAATACGCTCATATCATTTAAAGCTTTCTTCTTTTTGACCTTCCAATTTGCTTCTTCAGGTTATGGACCTCTTTTTACACACATCACAATATCAAATCAAATCAAATATGAGAAGATCTTATCACCGTTTTCAAAGACGCGCATTATTTCTGTTCCATCAGTACGCTATGATTCTGGATGCGGTTCAGTCAGATCTTTTTGTCTTGTTACAATAGGTAATAACCCACTAATAATGCGAGAAGGCGTTCAATCACGCTAGGCCATAAATCCTGATGGTATGATCCGGGCGGAGCTAGCTGAGGGACCTCCTTTCAAAGTCAAGTACCTGATTAACCGACCATATCTTATTGCTCAATGCCGTGATTATCGGCGCAGCAGACGCACGGATTTATCGCAGAGCACTAATAGTACGCCTCAAATCGACCGCCTTGAGTCCGTCATCGTAATCACTCGACAACTTGAGCCATGAAAGCGTGGTCTCGGAAAATCGTGGATGAGCCGAGAGCCATAAATCATAGACGTTTTTACATGGACTCGTACAGTACAGCACGACTAACGTTCGGCATAAAAGACAACAGAGACTTAACTATTTTGTAGACGACTGTGCAAATAAGATTTATTTTAATGGCTGTCAAAAATCTAGTAAATTTAATAGAATCGTCAAATGAAACTCGTTTCAATGTATCTTTCTTACACAAAGTAACCTACCGTAAATTTAAATTTGGAAGCGTAACTTTAGAAAATGGTTTTTGGAGCAGATGCAACAATGAGCTACTTTATTTAATGAGCTAAGCGTCTCAAAGTATGTAGATCAAAATTGGAATACTTCGATGGTTAAACACCGAAATTAACACCAATCACAAGTTGTCACCAGTAAGTCACAAGAGTTTGGGATAATATTTTCAAAGACAAGAAAGAAAGTATAAGATAATGCAACAAAACACCAAACAATGTGCGTCTGTTTATCTGTTCAGAGGTTCTTTTATATCCATCAGATCCAATACAATGTGCAGATTAGGTTAGGTTAGGTTACATTATCGAAACAGTTGCCTTGATGGTTTTGTAAAGATCAGTAGTTCCGCTGAATATGTGCATCGATAAGTACCTAATATGCGGTTGCCTACGTCACAAAGTGAGCGAAACAAAGGAGTGCAATTAAACCGTCAGATATTAATTTCCACGTCCAGTCTCGTTTAATTCAGAGCACCGACTCGTAAATTCGCAATTTTTATTTGTTTTATTTTCCGCAAAGCGAAGAAAATAATGATACAAAGAAAACGAGTGCGCACACACACATACAACAGGCATTTGCCCGGCTTATATCGCATGATTGCCAAACATAAATTTCACGGATGGTTTGTGCGATCGTGTGGGACCGGCTTACCCGAGCCGGTGCCTAGCCGTGAATAGGTGTGAAAATCAGACGATCGACTCTTTTTCTATGCACTTTGACATCGATTAATATCAACGCTACAGAGACAGCACTGGATCTTCGGATCGTGGAGCACTATCCGCGTATTCGTTTTCACAGTTCAAAAACCTCTATAGAATATTAGCTCGATCCATTCTTGAATCGTTCACCTCTTCATTATTCTGTCGTGAAATAAACGGTTATATATTATTAAGGTCTTCATGATTGATGCACAAATTCAACATCGAATAACCTTATAAATTGAATATACATATAGAGTCACTTTTTGTACTATATATACTCTAGAATCCATCATCAGCATCTTACACCGGAGAAGACTATACCAATTATATATTATTTCACCGCGGCAACATTGCTGTAAAAATAATGTAAATTTCTCGCAATTTTCTATTTATGTTATTACCTCTGGTATAGCTCAAGGAATAGGTTTTAGTCCAATCAAGAGAAGTGTTGTGAATTAATTAATAAAAATATTTTTTTATTAACAGTGCGCAAAACGTTATCAAATTCGCCTATTTCGATTGTTAGAATTACTCAAAAACCTACATAAAAATGATTAATTTGACAATTATTTTACACGAGTCTCGGTCAGAAACATAAAACACCCAACCATATTATTATTTTGACATAAATTTGTGATACCGCACGTCTCAAAAGAAAACATAAAATGCACTTAGTTGCAATCACTGCAGCGAATAAGTTGAATTTTTTTCGCAACCTGCAATTAGCCGGCAAAATATAGATTACCCCCCTCCCCCCGGCGGATAGTTCACACGCCATTGGTTACCTTGGGAGGTGAGCAGCCATTGCGGAACGCGGATTCCATTTTTAAACTCTCAACCCGTTAGAGATTCTCAAACCAGATTAACCCACATTGGCCAGGTAGCGCCGCGCTAGAAAAATATAAAACCCGCAATTAATAATGATCATTTTAGCACCGACGCCGACCGAGACGGCGATAACGTACGTACGTCTGAACCTCTCGCGAAAGATCGACGTTTTAAATTCAAAAATCCAACTCGTTGCAGTTAAAATCGGGCAAAATCATGGCTGCTCAGTGATAATATTACCAGACAATTTCATTAAAATCGTAGTGATATTTTATGCAGCAATTTAAATTATTTTTGACTGTTATATATTTTTTATCAACAACCATCTCATACGGAACCACAATTAGATATTGCACGTAGAAGTATTTCGTTGTTGTAGTGTTTTGTTTACTATATTATTTTTATTATTTCATCCCTTTTTTAATTATTGTCTCTTAAATACTAACGTTCAAAGAAAGTTGTTTTTTTTTATAATCTTAACATAATTATTTTAAATGATCGATCCTAATGAGTTCGTAATAAATAATAGTTTGCAACACGATTGCGGTATTCTCCGCCACAGTCGTGTTAACTATTAACCTTTAATTAGTCAATATTGTTTACAAACTAATACAGCAACGCTCACCTTCCGCACTGTTCTAACAATTAGATATGCATTTAAGAGTTGCAAGAACGGACGCAAGACCGATCGGTATTGTTGACGGCGGTTAGTGAGATAATGGCCGACACGAATGGCGGCAGTCAGGTAGCGGATTGGTCACCTTTCATTTTGTTTCTTTTATCTTTTGTTTTGCCTCCCCCGTCCCCCACCCGACCCCAGCAACAAGGGGCACAACTGCAACGCCGTCTTGGTTCCTTTGCAGGCTGCGGAGCCGCCGAAGACATCCCCAACTCGCCGCCGAGCCCGCCCCGCGCCACGATCAACAACAACACCACCCACCTCAACCACAACCACGGCAGCAGCCCTTTTCGGTTCGACGAGTTGCGCAGCCCCTTCAGGTTCGCCGACGACCCGGGGCCCCACCCGCCCGGCGCGCTGGTGGGCCGCTTGGGAGACTCCCTCATCCCCAAGGGAGACCCCATGGAGGCCCGGCTCCAGGAGATGTTGAGATACAACATGGACCGATACGCCACGCAAGCCCTAGACACGCTCCACATATCCAGAAGGGTCAGAGAGCTGCTGAGCGTGCACAACATCGGGCAAAGACTATTCGCCAAATACGTGCTGGGACTGTCGCAAGGGACCGTGTCGGAGCTGCTGTCCAAGCCGAAGCCCTGGGACAAGCTCACGGAGAAGGGCAGGGACAGCTACAGGAAGATGCACGCGTGGGCGTGCGACGACGGAGCCGTGATGCTGCTCAAATCTCTGATTCCCAAAAAAGGTAAGAGGCCCGCCGCCGGCCTCTTCCGAAACTCGAGATAAATCTTGACCCAACGTTAGATCTCTCCAACAGCTCGTAGGTCTTTCTCGTTCATTTTGGTTTGGTCGTATTCGAAAATGCAAGTCTGCGCGGCAAATTCTTCCGCATTTTGTGCAAATAACTTACCATCTTCATTCAGTTGATCCGCAATGATACTCTCCGACTGTATTCAGAGATGGTACGTTACGGGCACTCAGTGTCTCGAGGCTGACAGGTGTTAGGTAATTATCAGGTTGACCGTAACTAGCCTACACGAGGTGTCTGTTGTTTTAAATTACCGTATAATGTACCCCACTCTTAAATGTCACACATTTTAACGCTTAAGTTCACGACTGTTGAAGTTTAACGCACCAAAAACTACTGCCTGATAATCACTTAACATTTGTGTTTGGGAATGCAGATCGATCGAGATTTCATTTTCGAATAGGATGTCGAATTGTAGAGTCAAACTACCTTCCCGCCTTTCCGCCGACACCTGATCTGCCGCCTACCGCCCTATGCCATCTACAGATTTATCTATGGAGTTTCGGAATCGGCCGCCTGCGCTATCTTCTATGCTTTCTATGCCCTACTGTCTATAATGCTTGCCTGTATTTATGAAAATGTATATAATGCTTGTCTGTTTACGAAATGCTCGCCTAAGTGCATTTGACTAACATACTCTTCTCATGTACTTCACATCGCCAGGGCTGCATCCCGCGAGGGTTGGGAGGCTCTGTTCGGCTTAAACAAACCACAATATAGAATGCACCCTTAACTACACATGTATTTAATACCTTCAGTTTTGTGCAGGAAGATCTACGAACAAAGGTATTTTGGAGCATTCTTTTTACAGGATAACTATGATTTTTCACGAAAAATGTGAACGAACAGATTTGCGTAGTTGTTCGAATTTCAAATATAATGATTTAATTGTAATTAAAAACAGACAAATGAAATGTTGGTTTTTAAACAAAAATACCTATTTATTTTCGTAACGATTTCATTACTCATTAATTATAGGCCGCCTTTGCATTGCGCAACCGGTTTCAAAATTCTATTTTTTTCTCCTCCGAAGGATTTTATTCAATATACAGGGATGTACGTTTTGCACAGGATCCTAATAACGAATATGAATCCTGGTGAGATCACTGCAGTAATTGAGCCTCATGGCCTATTGTTGGGTTAAAAATTAATAAAAAAAAAATATTATGACTCGATACAGTATGGATAGATACGTGGTCGATCATTCAAATTGGTGAACTTTACCTTCTGTAAAGTGATCGCTTATCTAGCTTACCACAGGACGTGAGCCCTGTAGACGCCCAAATAAGACATCTTTACAAATAGTTTCGTCTCTACGAGACATCTATAATTTTTCTTAATTAGATTTATCTCTCTCAAAGGGTGTGCGATTGCATAAAGAACAGAC
This sequence comes from Agrypnia vestita, assembly GCA_016648135.1. Classification (NCBI taxonomy): domain Eukaryota; kingdom Metazoa; phylum Arthropoda; class Insecta; order Trichoptera; family Phryganeidae; genus Agrypnia; species Agrypnia vestita. Next base: position 272,376 of record JADDOH010003905.1, read on the forward strand.
CGTTGTAAAAATGTGTGTAAAAATGTCATCGTGTTTCGCGTATTTTCTTTGTCTCGGCCACTTGCAAGAGTCGCGTTTGATGTCGGTTGTAGTGTTAATAACAATAAATAGCAGTAAATATTAACTCATCGCATTCATCCCCCGCGGAACGCGAAAGTGTAAACCACCCACCATGACGCGGATCGGTGCAGTCAGCGCTTTATGACACGCAACCGTCTGCTTCGAGATCGTTCTCACTTCGTATCGTTTCCGGCTCATTAAACCCGACATCTTCACTTAATGGCGGCGTGTCCCCTCGCCCGGTCCTCCGCATCTCGTCGCGGCCATCTCGCTTGCCGCCAAGACAAATAGTTCGGGCGCGAAAAGCCGCGGTGCTGCCGCGGCGCGATCGATTTTCAAACCATTGTCTATGGTTAATGAGCCCGATCTCCTCTCGAATGAATCGTAATCATTTCTTTTACAATGGAAAAATTAATAAACTGTACAAATCGCGGAGGCGTTTGCGGAAAACCTAAATTTACAAAATAATGTAAAAAATTTCGTTCTTCCTGCCCATTTACGTCTGTCAATTTCGAACAAAGAAGTAAAATAAGTACTTAAAATTATCCTAGCGAAACTTTGAACATACAGAGGATGAAAGATTAAAGACTGAAAAACGATCGCTATGATAAAGAATGTAGTATTGATGAATTTAAGAAATAAACTTAACAGCATGTCGAGTAATAATATTGAAATATTATGCTTATGTATACAAAAATAGAAAATGTCTATGAAATTAACCTACGGGGAGGTTTTTAAAACTCGTATTAGAAAGCGAGAAGATATGTCACATCCCCAGAAAATGCGATTATAATATTTATAATAGGAAATATCCCCTCCCCCCCCCCTCTTTCAGAGTTAAACAGAACCGGAGTTTTGGAATTCCGTAAATGGGCAGAAAAAGGCCGTTCCAATTAGCAATAATCTGAAATAATAACTCGCATTATAAATGCCGTTTTTAATAACGACTTCTTATCATATTACTGTAATTGACGCATGTCTCGTACACGGAATGCTTTTTACGACTGGCAATACTCGAGCCTTGTTCATGTCTCCCCTATGCACTGTCAAAGGATTTGCCGCCTGACGACTTCTCCTTAACAAAATGGCCGGACGGACCTCCTGCGCGAAAGAATATTAATTTTTTATAAAAAAATAGCATTAATTTATCGTAAAATATACTTATTTATAATCGTAACGGCGCTTACCAACTTACCGTAATTTCTTTGGAAAATAAATAAATATCGCATTCATATGGATACTCAATTCTAATTGTACAATTTCAATGACAAAAGATGGAGGCTGTAGGAAACAATAACTCGGTAATCGTAAATTAAACACACTGCAAACATTCATCGTGAGGAAAAAACAAATTGCTGGTATCACCTTCGCTCCACAATGCGATCAAAAAATGAAAATATTCCTCTGCGCGCACATCAGCCATAAATTAAACATTATCGCGGCAAAACAGACTCTCTTTTTAAAATAATAAATTTCAATAAACTTCTTCTTTTTCACACCGCGGCGCTATTGTTGCGGTCGGCCCTATCGGGGGCGATTTCCCACGCTGTAGCAACGCCGGCCATTTTTCAGACGTGGAAACTCAACGACGGAATTCATAGTGTCGAAGATATTTTTCAGAAGAATTTTTCTATGGATTGTGGTGCAATAATAAGGTCATTAATCAAGCCGGGTAGTGGCATTATTTAATAACCGCTGATAGCTAATTGCCCGCGAGACCCTTCCATCAGCCGATTTTCTATGGAATATGGAAGGAACTCGAGCGATTTTACCATCTGCGCGAATTTTTCTGTGGCAGGATTTCGAGCCATTTATGAACAGGCAAAATCGCGCGAAGTCAGCGGACATTGTATGTGGGAACTAAATGCATCAGAGATATTACAGATTTATTTGTGTTTGTGTTGCTGGTAAACTGTCTACGCCGACACGCTATTAAGTGGAATATTTTTTAATTGAATACATGATTAAATAAATGTTTCTCAGAAAAATATAAAAATCTAGCAAAAGTAACAATTAATGACATTGTATATGGCCGACATTTTGAACCACATTTCAGCGACGTTTGCTATTAAGAAAACGAACCCAATGCAGAATATTCCAGAATAAACTTTTCAATAATCTTACGGCCGTTAAATTCTACGTGCCAGTGTTAGATTATTTTTCGAAATGTTATTTAATAATCTATCACAAACGAATCGTTAAAATTCCCGGATGAAAATTGTTTTCTCGAACGGCACGTCAATAAAACCAAATTTGATTATAAATTTACAAAGTTTCGAACAGAAGTTTTCCCCAAAATTTTTCTATACGCATAAAAACTACAAATCCTAACGAAGTCATCGTATTTTAATATCAAATTATACCCTCCCTAATAAATGGCCAAATAGCTCCCGAATTTTCGGTCATAACAGACTTCTACAGGAATATTCAACATGGATCTTTTGAACATGAAGAATATTTTTAATTACAAACAACGCGATGTTTTTATATTATCAACTAGTTGGTTCGTAACTTTAGAGATCTTTAAAGTTAGTTATTTATAAAGTTATTCTTGAAATTTCACTACCGCGATGCAATGAATTTGCAATTAGTTTCTTGTAGTCTTTTGTAAGTTTACGAAATGCATTAAGTAATAGAACAATGCCGCAGACTATTCGTAAATTAAATTCTTATTCTACTATTCTTTGAAAACATTTAATTTTTAATCAATCATTTAATGGAACCAAAATAATACTTTTATGGCTAAACAAAGAATAATAAGATAGTAATATGAAGCCATGACCTAAATCTAAATTTGCAAATGAAAAAGACGCTACTACACGTTCTCTACATTTTTATAAAGAATGGATTAGTAAAACAACACAAAAGTGACATGAAGCTTTTGAGATGTGGATTTATAGACCATAATGAAAAATAAACTGGGTTGATTCAGATCCAAAAAAATCCTTAATAAAATCTTTATTCAGAAAAATAACGCTTTGAAGCTGACAAGCCAGATATAACTTACAAAAATAATATTAATTCAAATAGCACTTACTTTGTTCCGAAATGTACTCATGTTCCATAAGGTTACATGGTTTTATCTCGCGTTCCAACACATTAATAGGTAATTGAATATATTTATTTACATACATTAAAGTGTAGTACCTACTTGAAGACGATACCCACACTGTATCATATAGGTATGTATGTGAATAAATATTCAGATGAAAAGGATGTCTAGGCGTTTGATATTCATCCGTAAAAAAAAATTATTTCTTTATTTTATTAGCTTCATAGGCCTCGGAAATCCATGATCGCAATCACTGCAAAGCGCAAAAATTTTCTTAAATTAAATCTTAGCTAACCTAATACCCTCTGTGGACAAAATCCAGTAATGGTGTTCTTAGAACATATTAAAAAAATATTGTGAATATAAACTAGTCTACAAAAGGGGTAAAAAATTTAAAAATAATTTTCAGGCGTATTCTAGTGCATATGTTAAAAATTCAGATGAATATCATTTAATGTTACGATGAATATATTCAAAGTTACGAAAAATTAATAAATTACATATACCTATACAACTTTCTAAAATTTGATATATTACACGTTATGTCGTGTAAAGTGAACACTTAAGCCAGCTTTAAGACACGTCGTAAGCCCTGTGGACGTCCAATAAAGACTTCCATACATGCTTTCCCATACAAACAGCTTCGTCTCTGTGCGATATCTATAATTTATCTTAAAGTAAAATTAATTGATGGCGCCATTATAGCTTTCAACTACCTATTGATTTTAATAGATTTTGGTGAATTCCTGTACCGAATTCTTGTACACGTTTCATTTTGAAAACTCGTCACGTGACTGGATGTTAGGCTGGTGTTGCCCGAGTGTTAATTAAATTCGCCGAGACGTTTCCCGCTTCCGATGGCCGGATTTGACGCCACTGCCTCATGAATCTCCCGCGGAAAACATCACAAGGCGACCAATTAGAAAATTCGATAATTTGACGAGCTTTTCCCGCCGATTGAGTAATGTTGCCATTAATCAAACATCTTTGCAAAAAACAGGGGAAAACTTTCAAAATAATGTCGCCGGAGAAAAACAGAACCCAGAAACGGGGATATTAATAATTCATGTTTTACAAATTACATGCAAAAATATATTTTTAAAATACACTTAAAAAATCTCGCGGCTTCAACTTGACGGGCATACTTTATAATAAATATGAATCGCTGGAAAAATTTTAATAATTCAAATCATAAAAATACGCAATCAGATACGTGTTATAACAGTTTTTAATGATGCATGCATATTTAATGATACATACATTAAGGATAAGTACATTTTTTACAATTTATTACACAGATTCAGCGTTCAAATTTACGAAAACAATAGGTAACTTACCTACATAAGTGGGTACCAATGACATGTACCTATAGCTTAGTAATTCGTGTAGGAAGATGTATATATGACATGTAAAAGTGACACTTAATACAAAATACAGTATAAATAAATATAAATTAGTGACCCAATAGAAGTATATTAATTATTTTTTAACGGATTCAGTTGACGGTTGTGGAAAAAGCATATCGCTTTATTTTTCAATTTTAATCGCCATCTTGGTTTGGTTTCCATGTCAAATGCACCGTTGTTGTCCGAACAGACCGTACAAATTATTCAGCAGCAAATTATTTTCCAGAGTAGTGCTCACTACATTTCATTGTTTTCCGCGAAAATGTGATTGTCCACTGCCGCCATTTTGATTCCAAGCAGCGGTGCAAAATGGATGCAGAATGAATTGAGTCTTTACCGAGCATTGTGCGGACTCCTCAAGTTTTAATAGTAAATGCGGAACTTGACAATCTATTACTTGCAATTCTGACGACCATTGTTTTAAGATATTCCCGTTGTGTAATAATTCATTCGAGTTCTTGATTTCTTTATAGCCTAATATTAATATTCGTTAGTTGTTCGACCGCATTAGAGCTTTCAGATACCTATGCGTTATTTATACTGGTGGCTTTGGGTAAATCACAAATGCATGAGATTATCTAAACTTTTTAACTTTGTAAGCAGAAAATTCCAAATAGTTTAAAACCTACTCGACCTTTCCCAAATCAGAACTATCCATCTTACTGATTATGATTTGATAAATCTTTGGATACTCGTTTGAATAACTCTTATGTATCCACCTGTCTCTGTTCTGTGTTCTGTTACAACTAACAAATTCTAGTGAAAAACGATATATTAATTGGCCAATATGTCTCGGTCTTCCTCTTTGTCGTATTTCTTTCATTATCATCATTATCAGGCCGTGTCTCTCCACTGCTGGATATACTGCCTCCCCCAAGAATCGCCCATCTTCTCTGTCTTCAGATCATCTCTCTTTGTCGAGCTATTATCTGACCATTCCAAAGTCGTTAATATAAGTATATTCTATAATATATTGTGTAATTCTCACTCCCGATGTAATTCAGTATAATCAAATGTTTGCGTTCCTAGTTTCAAATTTCTATTAATTATTTTCAAATGCATCATGTCCGGCTGTTCAATTAAATTAATCATATAATCTGGAGATGTTTCGCGTTTTGCAATGATGAGAACATTGCATTCAAGAAATGCTGATTTTCACATTTTTAATACCCGAATTCAATAATTCAATGGATGCAGTTATCTCCGTCGAAGATCACACGAGATATTTTGATCGCACGCGGGTGGGGGTCATCTCTCAGTATCGTTCGAAAGCAATGTTCAATATCGGCCCGCTTTCTAAGAACCCGCCTCCCACGTCTCCTCGCGAGGACCGCGGGACAAGGATCCTCAGAGCTGCGTACTTTTGGCCTTTGAGATTTATGGTGTTGGCCTGCAGTTGATGCGAGCAGGCGCGCAATCGGGCGGGTCCACTTAACATCACCCCTCGAAAAAATTTACAAAAAAGCAAATAGATTTACAGTCATATTATTGATTGATATGGTGCAACATGATTATTTTAATTTACACTAAATTAAACTTGTCGTAATAAACACTCGTCGAGTTATATTCATCACTAAGAGCAGCCCTTCTCATTAACAGGTTTAATTTTTTAAAAACTCATAATTATGAGAGGACCTGCTCCTCTCTAAACCACAGTAGAGATAAATATAACTCAATGTGTGTATTACAAAGCTTGATTCAGTGGATTTACAGTCATTCAGAGGGTAATATGTATCATTATTAATTTTTAAAAATTAACATACCGTGTCTTATGCACATTGATTAAGTTAACGTTACCGGTTTCGAGAGTACTGCATTTTCATCAAGACGGACGCACACAAAACAAAATATCCAAAGAAATCAACTGTAGGACGAAAACGTGTCCTCGGACAACATTGTAATAGGAGATATTTATGACGGTTTAGGCAAGTTTTTTTGTTTTTTAAAATTACATAATAAATATAAAAAAGGAATGTTTACATTAAATCTATTAAATATGATGAAAAGAAAAAATATATAAACCTCAATCATCTTGATATTATTACGGTACTAAAAACTAAGAAAAACACTTAATATTAGTGATAGTTACATGAAACCCCGAATTTGTTCGATCTGCGCAGGTACTTTTGGGCAATAATGCGTTACCGCGAATGCATCCCTGTGCGCGTGTTGGTCGGTAAATAACCTGGCACTGCGCCTACTGTCAAATCTGGCAGATTTATTCTCCGTTCGGCACTCTTGGTGTCGAATGGCCACCTCTGTCCACCATTTTGTGGAGATCGCCCGCGATCCGAGACATGATAATCCAGGATTAATTGATTGTGTCGTTGTCCATCCAAGATTAACTGCTTCGCCCTGCATTTTTATTACTAATATTAAAATATTTATGCCCATTTATTTATACATCTTTTGTTGCGTTACAAATGGGGTCCCATGACTGTTGTCGATTCATCTTTTTTCGAACGCATCGCGAATGAAATATGATATTTTTCTTCGATTTATTTTAAATCAATTCTGACCCATCTTAGAGGATTATATTTATCATTTCGGAATTGAATCTGACGTAAGAGAACTATAAATCACAGAGATTTTATTCAATGCTTACTTTTAACCGTATCTTCTTAAATGAATCGTTGATTTTAGTAATGGGCTATATTATGAAACCATTTTTTTTTTATTATTGTATTCTCTTCAGGTGTGTCAGTATAAAGTTTATATGAAAACCTTAACATATGTTTATGTAAAAAAAATATTATGTAGCCTAGTCCACGATTAATAACACCTACTCATTATGATCTTACATGAACCATTTTTAATACATTAAAATGGAAAATAACAAAAAAGAAAACAACTCGATGCGAAACTCTCATTAAACAATGCCCATAAATCGACCATCAAAGGAAAGATGTAGCTGCGCAAAAAATGCTAATTTAAACCCTCTGTTTTATAAAATCTTAATTATGTAATATAACTCACTATTGACACGACATACATTTCTTGCGCTATAATATTGACGTCATGTTAAATATTTTAGTCTTCTCAAATAAGCTCTCAGTTTAAATATTTTTTCCTATTTTTCTTTGACAAAGGATGATTGCCTCGAGGTAACCCATCGCCACGATCTCCCCCTTGCGAAAAGCTTTCGATACCACTCGTTATAGACACTCCGTCCATTTGTCTCTCGGATGGTACTTCTGGATCGGGGAGGCCGGGGACGGTGGGGGCAATAGGCGGGCAGGGCTGTTTATTATTATTTATGATTGAAAACGATTTGTTAAAATGACGAGAGCGCCGGTAACCCGAAATTTTCTCCTTTGTCGGAGATAGGTTTTGTTCATTGTCTCAGAGTTTATTATGCAAGATATGATGGAACATCAATTTCCTGTCAGTATTGTGCCGTATTTTTGAGTCCCCCCTCTCTTTCATCGAACAATCTTATTCACGTAACATAACGGAAGATATAAATATTTATTTTTAGATGTCCTTTCAAATAATTTTTAATCTTGCAATGAAATTATAAGTAATTTATGTTGCTCAAATTATTATAATTATTTATAAAGTAAAGTACAATGAAATACGTGTCACGTAATTATTTATACTATTCTCGATCAATGCTAAATGCGTTGGTATGAAAATAGGACATGCTGGTCTTCTGGAATGAAGCTTGAAACCCAAGTACCACTGGATAACAAAGCAAGTGTCTTAACTACTAAACCAACACGAACTTATCTATTATTAGAACGGTGCATAAACATTATAATTAGAGATATAAAATCATGGCAACTACATAGAATATGGCTTTATGTATTTATGCAATATTTTAAATATACCGGCATATGCCAACGTATGCCCAATTCACCATGACCCAGTAAAAACCATTAAAAGTGCAGGCGATGCGCATTGCACCCGATAACCTTTGCTAATGAAGGCCGAGGATTACAACAGCAGATCTGGAGCATTAGAAAATCAAACTAAATACCACCCATACTCTTTTTTTTTCATTTAAATAACGACCTCCGCACGTAATCAATTCAAAAGATCTCGCGGAGCTGAATAAAATTTGCGCTAACCCCGCCATTCGTTTCGCCTTCTGCAAGACCTCCGCCGCGAGTGTTGCCGCTCTCGAAAAACAAACAATAAAATTAGGTAGGTACCTGCCTAATAATTAATCGCCGGAGCGTCCGGCGTCTAGCGTCGCCCCTGGCGGCCGAGCCGAGATCTAGGAAAACCCGCGCATGCATAATGGCCGCCGCGTCACACAATTCAAAAGTTCATAAAAGGAACGTTCGTCAGAATTACTTCCTCCCTCGGCGACGGAAGCGCCCGTGACGCCGCACCGCTCCCGCTAAAAGATGGATTCTTTTGAAATCCAAACACAAAATTTCCTCGCACAGGAGCGTCGCTTTAATAAAACTTTGAGTATAATAAAACAAGACGGATGCCGAGCGCCGTACCAGCTTACCTAATATTTTTTGACCATGTATCACATCGCTCGTTAACATAATAAAATTATGTGTTTTTTTTGTTTTTGATACTCCTAAAGGTCATCCCTTGTGTTGTAAACGTGGAAGCAGATTTTTAGGAACTTGAAATGTGGAATTTTGAGAACATTTAGAAATTAAATAATGTATAAAATAAAAATATGAGGTATTTACACATACACTTAACATAAACAATGCAAATAATATTGATAAACACGAAAATAATTCCTTATTAGAAAAAATATGGAAGCAAATAGAAAATTGCAAATCGCAATACATCTTAATGTCCCTAAGCATCCATCTTTTCGAATAAAAGCACATAACCATTGCCCAAAAAATAATAATCTTTCGGAATTCACAAAAACGTCATATTCCGCAATACGTCCTTTATATTAGGCTTGTTCCCGTTAATAACTAAATAATATTCTTGAAAATGAATTCCCAATTTTTCCATAAACTGGCTCTAAATTTTACAAAGTTTTAAGGATTTGATTCTAGTAATTTTTACTTTTGAAAATCAGTTATATTATTTATTTACGATTTCGCATTTTAACTCCTCAGTGGTCACGTTTACCTATTTTGTCAGTGGATAATTTTGCTTCCTGATATCTCTATTATTATTATTATTATCAATAAAAAAGCACTGATGCGGATAAAACTTTAGCAATTAAGTATTTTCAATCAATTTACATGTTCTTCAACACGAATTCACTTTGTAATTAGCGGAAACCAATCGAAATTTGTTTCTGGCAGTTTACAATAAAAGAAACGTGTTTCGATCGTGACGCATTGTCCATTGGCAAGCGGTAAAAAATATGTAAAACAAATGACAGAAGAGAATATCGTGTTTGAATTGCGAGCTAGACGGAACAAAGAATTATAAATCTGTACCAGAGACAATAGCCAATTGATACAAGGGTGGGGGGGTTGGAAATATTGCCGCAGAACGGACAGGGGGTCATCCGAGGACAGAGTATCAAAGGGATCGGTCATATTAGACTGGTACCTAGACCATAGATGCGGGCTCGTTTATCTGTCGCCATCTTTGTTTAACTGTCAACGACATTTTAAACTTTCCTTTTATGAACATGCATCGCTTTATCTTTCGGGCTCGTATTTGCATTAGGGTGTGTTGACGAGTAAACTATTTATTTTTATTATTAACACCGAATATTGTCAGTTTCAGCTGATTTCTTTGTCTGTTTGGTCTAACGTTGTAATATAATATTATGTGATATGTGAATATTATTTGCTTCATCTGCGAACGTGTGCTTTTTTACCGTAAACAGTGATATTTTAAACAAAAGATATGTTTCAAATGATTTTTAAGGGAGCCGTTGTATAAAGGATTCACTATACATTAATATTTTTATATCTAGCGAAAATATTTTGTCTGTGAATATTGAGTTCTTAAAAACTTTTCAAAAAGATTTTTAAAAAAAATTGCTACAGTAACAAACACGAATTTTTTTATAGTTTGTAGTTTAAATAAAATTGAGTTGCGTAGACCTCTTTCCGTTTAAGAAAGACAATGGAATTAGTATGTGTAAGTCGTGCGTACGACGCACATTTTTTTATTGTGTTGGTGTTTACGGGTATAAACAACAACACAACGAAACAGTCAGTTTTTAGTCTACCGGTTTCGAGACGTACCTGTTTCTTCGTCAGGAGAACCACTAAACTAGCATGTAGATACCACTACAAACTACAACCACAGTATTATTCACACACTAGCACCTTCCCTAAACATATTTGTAACCTAAAATGGTTATTTATTTATAGCAGATATGTAGTGTGTAAAACGCTGTAAAAATGTCAAGATACTTTTGTCTTACATGCACAATATGTCAGATTAGGTAAGTTTGGTTAGGAAACATCAGCTTGGGTTATATTAGAAAACGTGTGCAGTTGTGTAAGTATTAACTGCGTTTCCATTTTCTCTTCTCTTGCTACGCGAAAAAAATCGCAATCAGTATTTGCATTGCTCTCGTAATTTCTACGAGTCTCCCTACACGACATCTAACACTCTGCCCACCCTTTTCTCCTACCCCGGCGGTGGTATAAAACCTTCAAAAGTACAAAAAACCCGGACAGTGTATCCGTTCCGTCCTGCAACGGAAAACAAACGTATCACCGAGTTATCATTTATGGATACGTCGCGGTCTCCACTTGAAACATTGCATTTCCGGTCAATTGTTTTTGGAAAAAAATGGAGACTGTGGGACCTTTCTTTATTGGTCGTTTATTCCGTACATTTTGATGCACGTACACTCATGTGCCCGAGCTTTAATCATATCTGCAGAAATTTTATGTTTCGTAATTTTAATTACTTTTTTCATAGAAAAGTTAAATTAGTTAACTTTCTTTTTTTTCAATTGATTCAGCAAATTTTTTCTGAATTTTTTTTTATTTTTCTGTATTTTCAAATCATTTATTAGAAAATGATCACGGTTTTGATAAAAATTTTGAACTTTCTATTTTACACATAAATAATTTTGGTCTGAAATTGAATAATTTAGAATCATTAGAAATTAGTGCAGCATATAAAAGTAAACAAAATATTATTAGGTCCTTACATATGAAATTGGCGTTTAGTATGGGAGGAACATAAAGCCGATTTTTTTTTATTATAATATATTTATTTAATCAAAGTATGTACCATTGCTATCTATGCACTTTTGCCATCTCATAGGTAGTTCATCGATCCCTTTACTAAAAAAACCATTCGGACGGGAATCAATAAAATCTTTGAAGGCGGTTTGGACTGCCCCATCGGAGTTGAATTTTTTCCTTTGCAAGAAATTATCCAAATTTCGAAAAAAATGGTAATCTGTTGGGGCAAGGTCCGGAGAGTACGGTGGATGTCTTAGACATTCCAATTGAAGCTCCTCTAATTTGGTAGCCGTCTGTTGTGCAGTGTGTGGTCTAGCGTTATCATGAAGCAGCAGTGGCCTAGAGCGATTAACCAGCCTCGGTTGTTTAGCAGCTAGCTTTTCCATCATGGTTTGCAGTTGCTGACAATAGACATCTGCCGTAATCGTCTGGCCAGATTTAAGAAAGCTGTAGTGAACGACACCAGCACTAGTCCACCAAACGCTCACAAGTAACTTTTTTGGAGTCAATTTTCGCTTGGGGCATGGTTTGGCTGGTTCGGCAGGGTTCAGCATTGCGATGAGCGCTTCCGATTATCGTATAGGATCCACTTTTCATCACAGGTAATGATTCGATTTAAAATCCCTTCATTATTGTGCCGGTTGAGTAATGCAACGCAGCAGTCAACGCGCGTTTGTTGATTTGCTTCACTCAATTCGTGAGGTACCCACCTTTCAAGCTTTTTCACCGTACCAATTTGCTTCAAGTGGATTAAAACAGTTTTATCACTAACACCGCAGCCTGCAGCTAACTCGGATGTAGTTTGCGATGGATCCGCTTCCACAATAGCCTTCAATTCTTCATTATCAACTTTGGTCTCCGGCCGTCCACGGGGCTTGTTCTGCAGGTCGAAATTTCCAGAACGAAAACGTTGGAACCAAAAACGCACTGTGTTTTCTTTTGCGGCACCGTCGCCATACACATCATTAATCCTTCGAGCCGTTTCTGCAGCACTGGTGCCACGGTGGAACTCGTACTCGTAAATAACGCGATATTTCAAGTTTTTCATTTTGTAAACTGAGTGACGCAAAGAAAAAAACAATTGAGGAAAAAACAAATGAATTATAATTTTCAAAACACAAATACATGAGTAAATAGCTGTATAAATTTGAATATGGAATTCTTAACCAAAGAGAAGATATTTGAGATCAAATTTGCCAATACGCCAAAACGCCAATTTCATATGTAAGGACCTAATATTAATAATCAATTAAATTAAACTACTAGCCCAATTCTAAAAAAAAATCCAATAATTGCGAGTAATCAAGAACTTCAGTAATAATATTTAATAATAATTTTTCAAATAATTTAGAAAAACAAGAAACAAAAGACATTTCATTCTGATATTTTGGCAGTCATACAACACCCTGACGATGGAAAGGTTTTTCTGAAACATGTTGGTGTAAGTAATCAAATAAAAGAAGTAGATATGTAGAAATAATACAATCAATATTTTTTTTAATTAACTTTCCTTCAAATACTCAACATTAATATTTTAATTAAAAATTATAACTAAATAACATGGAGGGTATCTCGTAGCTAGTGACAAAAACTTCAATGAAGTCTTCTTCATTCAATTTCAAATACAAAATATTCTTTGATCTTTATATGAAATGTCATCAGTTAGTTTTTTCAATACTTGTGACTTATTTTCTGTAAAAATCTGGACTATAATTTGAGTAAAATATACCGAATATTAAAAAATTCCCTCGCTTTGATACAAGTCAAATAAAATTATTAAAATCTTTGAATTAACAGATTAATTAATCCATATTTTCTTTCAACCTTCTTGTAATGGAATAATTTGACACATTTGATTATTTAAATTTATTTAGAGTTGCGTGGCTCTTCTCCGGGACCGGCAGAAAAAACATCGATACGACTGTAAAATCGGCTGAAAATTCCCAATTCTTGCTTTCTTTTTCCGATATGGCGAACGTCCGTCTCCTCTATATTGTCGTTAGTCTGGCAACACTGACCGGGGACTAATTATACAAACGATACAGTGAAACAAAAGACAAACAGCGGCAGACTTGTGTTCCGGATTTGAATTCGTGATATGATTTCGGCGGGATCGATCCGAATCGTTATTTTTCCTTTATGGTTTGCAAGACTTGCTGGAAACTGAAATGCCATCGGATTTTTCGAGTTTTTTTAACTCTTATTGCTTTCAACTCTGTGTTGGGTATTCATACATGATAAACGGCAGTATTATCAGACGATTGAAAATAAATATTTTGTTTTAAATCACGATTTTCTTTAAAAGTATTCGAATGTCGAAAAAACTTATTTTAAGCAATTTCTAATTGAAAACCCACCAATAATGAAATAAATTTATTGTCAGTAATTCGCTGCGGTAGGATCCGCATGGAACACTTAAACTTTTGTCTGTAAAAAAAAATCACTAGACACAAACTTTAGCTCTATCACTATTCTATAATTCGCACTCATGTAAGCTAGAAAGCTTCACTCGTCTCTGGTAATACTTTGCACGCCATTGTCTATGCTTCACTTCATTACCTCTCGCACGGATTCACAGATCGCTGTCTTTTCGCTAGATTCTATGACTTTCGCTAGCCGGAAAAAATATGACTAACTGAGGAGCGATGGCGTTGCTATTTATATAAGAAAAAAAATTTCTCGAATCTTCTATCTGGTCCAATTCTATCGACTTCTAGACTGTTCGGAAACCTTCAATTATGTAATTATAGTCTCCTGAGACTGTGTATGTTTGTATTAAATGTAATCTGATCAAAAGGCTTATCATTCGTATTCAAATATTTCTGTATTCACCTTGTAAGGTGGTGAAGTGTAAGGTGAAGATATAAGATTAATGAGGCCCAATTACAGTAACGATACACATCACAAGCTTGAGAAAATCGAACGTGGAACCTCCGATGTGACAAGCCAGTATCCACACACTAGACTACCAGGGCCGCTAATATTTTTTTAATATCTAGTGCCAAAGTGGCAAAGCTGTGAATGGCTTAGGCTATTAAACGTATGACCGACGAACAAACGGCGGAATTATTTTAATTCTAATAAATAGAACATAGTTAGAATATTTTGAGTATGTCCAAATTTTTCAGAACAGAACTGGATTGTTGTCACAGGGACATCAATAATCAATTAATGTATATTATCACATGTGAAACGTGGCGTATAATTGAAATATATACAACTTCCAAAAATTAATAGACATGGTATTCTATCATGGGTGGAAATGCGAACATTACATGTGTGTAAAGTGATCACTTAAGCCAACCTTACGATAGGTCGTAAGTCCTATGTACACCCATAAAGACTTCTATACCTACTCTCCCTTAATAAAAAAATATACAGTTTTGTCTCTGTGATATACATTAATTGAGAACATAGTTAGCAAATGTCTCACATATTTTAATTTATCTCTTGAAATATTGACTTGATCGAAGAAAATATATAAAAAAATGTCACCAACTTTGCATCAAGACGAACCTATTAAAAACTCGCGAAAATTTCGGACAGACGATTAAATGTTTTGTCGCATTTTTGGCTGCACCCAGTTCGGAAAATGGCGAGTATTTTCCAGCCTGTTTTGGCAAACGTCTCCATAAACTCGACCGCCTTCTCCGGCTTCAAACCCTCGTTAGGCGGCTCCGGGCGCCGACACTTGCACCAGCGGACCAGCGCCGAACTTTCGGGTCATTAATGGAAATCAAATTTGCACCAAACATTGGGAGCTCGGTTAACTGATGCGGTTTTCCGCACACACGCGTTTCCGTGTCCTGGCGGCCGAGTTCCCCGAGGGTCACACGGAACGTCTATCTATGTGTCATATTACAGTACAGTGTGATCAGAGGCGTAACTAAAAAAATTAGCCGCCAATGGAAAATGGAAGAGATCCCTGTATACACGAGATCATTGTACACGAGAATATCGTAGATCATAAATTAAACTTTTCATCCAACACAAATTATGTAACAAAAAAATAGCAAAACGAATTTCACTCTTGGGAAGAATCAGAAGATATATTAAAACAGAATCGGGCAAAAATGTATATAACGCAATAATGGTCCCCCACATCAACTACCGCGGCAATATACTATATCTGGCTAATGAATAATAATTGAAAAAATTAACAATACTCCGACTAAAAAATCGACACACAAGAATCAAAGTGATGCTAGAAAACTTACAGATGATGACATTTAGACAAATAATAAAATTTGATATACATCTATTTATATGTAAAATTATTAGTGGACACAACAATACCTTTGAATTATTAAGAAAAATAAAAAGAATATGAACATGACCACTTTTGCAAGAAGGAAATATGAAATAAGATTACCATTCCGAAAAAAAAAAGATCGCAAGCTTCTATGATGTACAGTGGAATGAAATTATATATGAAACTAACTATAAAAACAATATATGACTTTTAAGAAAAAAACAAAAAATACGTGATACTTACTTTTGAATAAAAATGTAATATACATATCTTATTCAAAAGTGTACATATTAGGATTAAAAAATAATAATAATAAAAAAATTTAATACTACGCTTTTCGTCCAATAAATATTAAAAAAACGAAATTCTCATGATAGAAAAACAAAAATGTAATTTTTAGACATTTATACGCACTCGTAGCTAAAAAATATAGAATGTTTTAAAGTATTTTGTAATACACGAGAGAATTTTTTTTAATTTTCTTCTATCTATAGCTTCACTAGCCGGCTCTGCACCAGATTCTTGTTTAGGTACTTATATAATTTAAATATTCCTTTACAATAATTTATAAGATAAAAGTTAATTAATTATTTCAAAGCTTCATATCTCTTGCGTTGCGAGATGAAAATAGTCGCGTTGACCAAGAAATTTCAGGCCAAATGATCGAGTCGAATTTCACGACGTCAAAGCGCACCGTATCGGAGTTTTTTCTGATTCGCAAAAAAATATTTCACACTTTATAATAAAGATTTTAATAGTATTATTACAGAAAACTTATACATACATAATTATGATATTTTTTAAAAATTCCCTAATAATAATAACTAAAACATACGAATGAAAATACTAACACAGTATTAAGATATCTTCCGCATCGACTGGGACACCGTGTTTACCAAACACGTGTAATTATTATTTTCTCTGGGGAAAACTAGGTGGCAATGTCGTCTCCTACAACTAATTGGTTCGGGTCCCGACTAACTGCTTTTGTCCCAAATCCCCTCGATGTTATAGTGATCGCATCCCGCCACGAAACTTTTCCGAACATCACAATATTAACACCAATGAATATTAGTTTATCCGTAGGGTGTTCGTGATTTATTGACCTTTGGAACTTTGTTGAATACATCAGTGTAGGTTTGGTAAATCGAAAAGAGATTAGGCTATTAGGTGTTGTTAATACCCTTCATCAAATGTAGATTCAAACTATTTGACCCCACAAATGTATAAAATCAATTTTAAATTAGGCTACACCCGTGTTGGAGTAACGATAGATTTTCAAAGTTCAAAATATATATAGGTAAAAGACTTATCGAAAATCTTACCATATTTCAAACTAAGCTGAACGCGTCAGCTATGTAAATATCGTCTCCTGCGACGAGTCTCGAACCCCCTACCATTTGATCAGTAGGATCTTACCTCTAGACCGAACAAGCGCATCATAATTTATAAAATCTAATAAAAAAACTATTGTTTCACATGACAACGTAAGAGAAACATATATTGAGCTTGATGATTTTTATTATCCTGATGAAAGAAATGATAGATATTTTCCGAGTGTTTGAAACAAGGTTATTCATAAATTTGATTCAAATGAATAACTTAATGTTTTTGCGTAAAAAAATATAAATACTTGTCGTTTTTAATTAGTCATTGATTCGCTAATTAAACCAAGAATAGCATCATTTAATTTGACTTGACTCGATAGCGGTTTATTTCTCAAGTTTATCTAATAAAGCCTATTTGCGTAATCTAGACCGCGATCCAGGTATACTGCGCTTAATTACAATATTTTACACCCGCTGATCTTCGAAAGATCTTCCCTATTGCCACTATATTTATATGGTCTCCGCTCCGACGAAACTATGTTTCATCCGAGATGATTCTGCGGTGTTTACTGCATACGATTTGCAATGCAAATTAATCACCGCCAGCTTAGAGATTGTTATCCGAGTGAGTGCCAATTTTACGACTTGATGTGAGTGTACTTGGTTCGAGTGCCGGCCGTGATCATTAGCGATCGTCGATTGGCGAAGCGCTGTAAACGATTCAATCAATTCCTGAATGGACTCGCATTGTTGGAAAGTCTACATGAAACGGTCAATAGAATCCGAAGATAGCCACGGACGTCCGTACTTACTACCAACTCAACGCGGCTTTTGATATATTTATCTACATATTTATGTACTAATGTACCGATGTTCATCGATGTCCGTCATTCACTGCGTGAACTTACATCCTTGTACTTATTTTTAAAAGTTTAGCGGTCAAAGAACGATGACTGCAATGAAACAAGTCACGAAAGTTTTTCTATAACCACGAATTACTCTCATTAAACAATGTGTACGAATATCTATTAAAAAGTATTACCTTTTACAATTCCTCTACACGTCATTTACTTGACAGATGAATCGAATCTGGCTGCCCAGTGTTGTGTGTTGGACTAGGTACATATACATGTATGCTGGTACATTTTCGAACACTACTTTGTAACACCTTCGATTGCAACTATTCCAATGGAGTTGAATCAAAAAGACGACACGTCTGTCAACCGGGTGCCGTCTGTTGACTTTTCAAATTGTAACATCTGACCCCGGATTGCTGGCGCAGTTGAAGCATTCCTGGCCGGCTTACAGCTCTCGTAAACACACTAAAGTTTTCTTTTCTATGCTTTATTTGCCTGTCAGTGCGTAAGATTAGAATGTTTGCGGGCGCCATTCACTGCATTTATCTCGTAGCCTAATACTCTCTCAC